>JAVFBX010241015.1:0-10423 GCA_034783855.1 Mopalia kennerleyi | reverse complement strand
TGTCGGACCGTTAACGGACATATATTGGGTTATATCGGCTGTCGCGATTGGGCCGATGTCGAGCCTATGAGCAAAACGTTTGCGGACCACCGACGGCAGCCGACATCGGGCCAATATCTATGCCGATACTGGGCCGATGAATTACAGATGGTCCAATATCGGACCTATTCTTTTTTGCCTATTAGTAGTTGAAAAAATATGCCGGACCGTTAACGGACCAATATTGGGTTATATCGGCTGCCGCGATTGGGCCGATGTCGAGCCTATGAGCAAAACTTTGGCGGACCACCGATGGCAGCCGACATCGGGCCAATATCTATGCCGATACTGGGCCGATATCGGACCGCCCTTGGCTTGTTTACTGGGTACGTGGGTTATATTAAATTAATTTAATATCATTTGAGAAATTAAATATCACTTGAAAAAGAACTCGGCATGAGGACCCAAATTACATATAACTTTGTAAAATTTAACATGGAATAGCTCATTCAACTTTAAAACGTTTCTACGATTTAGGAAAATGTTTGGATGATTTTTCATATTGAATAGGATGCTGCTTTTATTCTTACAAACGGTAACTACATCCATGTTGCTGGCCCTTTTTTCCAGATTACCCGCAGTCACTGGTTCAATAATACAGTATGACTATTCATTGACCAATCATAAAAACTGAAAAGAACATACCGGTACCGGTAACTAATATGTGAAGGGAATTTGTGAAGCTAGCGAGGCATACAGATTGGGCCTGTATTTTTTCAATATATAGCTGGAAAATTTAAAAAAAAATTAAAATGTTAAGAACTTATTGATATTATTCAAATTATGGGTTTAATTTTTTTAGTATGAAATATTGTTGTTTATGAAATCTTGAGTTTTAACTGAATACACAGTGGTATAATTATAGCGTACCAGATTTTTCATTGCAACTGAGAAAAAAAATGATTAAAAGCGTACTACATACAGTACCATCACTGTCTACAGCATTGTTATTAAGTTACTACTCAACATAATAACTGTAAAGATGGGCAATTGCCGGAGCCACATCTTATGACTCAAACATTGTTTGAGACTGGACAGGTTGGTATCAACTGAGAATGGGTTGGCTATGGATAGGTTGACATGTGGACGGGCTGGCTTGATACTAATCAAATCAAAGGCTTATCTAGCTATGTATGAAAGACTGGATTGATGAGACAGCGGATCTGTTTTCCGTTAGAGGCTGTCCTTTCATTTAGGCCTTTTTGGACAGAAGTAATTAAAATGATGTGAACATTTTATACAGCTAATTTTGTCCAAGCTTTCTTTCCATTTTGGTATCAAAATTTAAACAAGAAGGTGTCTTCAGATATCTTTTTGTTTTGAAAAATGTGCGAGTCATCCTTTAGGCCTAAAATAAAAAATGCAAAACAATAGATATTATCAAAATATGTTACTTTGGAAAGGACTTTAAAAAAAAAGTTATTTTTTTGAAATAGCTTTTATAATTACATGGAGTTTCAAAACTGTAGCTCTATTAGGTGACATGGCTGCTTTTTTCAATTTGATGGTCCAATTAAACAGAAAAATTAAACAATGCAACCTAACAACAATATACTTAGTAGTAGAAAACAATCTCTGAAAATTTTCGCTTTCCCCAATCACATCTGTTTTTTCGGGGGGACTCTTTACTTTAAATTTTCATGTCTAATTGATACCTCTTACTTCATAAAGATAATTCAAACTTCTAGCCTCATCACACAAATCTTAAATTGTGACATCTTCTGTCACTCTCGCTGCTTTGCATGACAGTGCTTACTGCACGGGCATATCTAAAAGTTTACAATAAATCTTGCTCGGACTGTCTGATTTTGACTACTTCTATAAAAGAAAAAATCTTTCCAGTCAGTTTTCTTTTTGGGATTGTAAAGTTTTTTAAATGTCCACAAGTGCTGATAAATTTTTTTTTATCATGTGACAAAACATGTTTCCATCAATTGAAATGTTGTTTTTCTCTTCGATATTTAATAAACCAATAAAAATCCATTTAAAAAAGTGAAAAATATAATGCATTTGATTGCAGCTGATTGGTCAGAAACTTGATATATTATATGCATATGGAGAAGAAGTCATTTGGCAATCAAACATCACAACTTTGATTTTAGACACTAGTGCACCTCGCAGGAAAATCTTTATTAACTTGGTATCCATTAATAAAACATAATTGTTATAATTTAATACAATTAGCTTTATTCAGTGCCACGACAGACCAAATACTTTAGAGGTGTTCTATTTTAATTATATAACACTCGACAATTCCAAGGACACTTTTCAATATTGTAATAAAGGGCTGCACGGTCTACACCTATTTGAAAAGTTGGTAGCCTATGAATTATGTCCGTCTGTAAACACTACATACTGTACATAGTGGAGTGAACAGAGGGTTGTGTAACGATAATGAATTATAGCGACATAGGTTAAAGAGTTAAATGAAACTCAAACTGAAAAAAAAATACTTTGAACCAAGGGCTTAGGCAGACACCCATCACCTGTCCAAATGGACGCCCTGAAGTGAACAATTGCCTCATTTGGACACCCTGTTTTAAGAGAATTTAGCATGCAGGAGATAGGAAACTGTCAAAATTGGACACCCAGTTATTTGAAAAGTGAAGCAAAATGACCATTCTGGACACCAAACTTTTGATTTCTGGCTAAGCCCCTGCTTTGAACTGACTCTTATAACCAGGCTGATGCAAAAACATATGGATCCAGAGAGTCTCATTAAAGCCCTTGGATTTAAAAGAGGCCTACATTTATCTTATCTTGCTGTTACAGCCTCCAATATGTAAGACTGTTTGTAATGAACCAATGAAGAACAGTAGTGTTGTGATAGAAAGATGTGGAGATGGTACGGTGCTGGATCGCTGTTGTTTAAATTCTTCATCTCTGTCTGAAAAAGAGGTTTTGGGGTAAGACACTGTTGCATCGTTTATAGTAATAAAAAAATAATAATCTACAGTTACATTTATTTGGCATATAAACTCACTATCAATTAACCCCCGTAAAAGCTAATTGATGGTTATGTATGTTAATGATTGTTGGAATACACCACTGTCATGTAAGTGAATTATCCTGGACAAGTAAAACCATTGTACCATTGACAAAAATGGAAATTTGAATTACCATATTGTCCGTAACATACATTAGTTATCTCGACTTACACATTTTTCAAAATAATAAAGTTTTAAGGTGTAATAATATTCAAAGTATAACCTTGCTGTACAACCCTCTAGCTAAGTTCAGGTATGTTTGAAGAGTAGTAATGCTGCCTTTACTGAGCACTGGAGGAAAATTAACTTTCCATCATTATGAAAACACTCCACTGTAGTTGAAATACACCGCTGTCATATAAGTGAAATACCATTGGGCACGATGTAAAATAACAATCAATCACCCACACTGTATTATTGTTTTAGTGATATATATTTTTTTGTCCTCCACTACTATAGTAGGGGGAGGGAGCTTAGAAATGCTAATTGGCGTCTGTCCATCCGTTCATCCATCCATCCATCCGTCATAATTGTTTGTGACGCTTGGTATGTAGCCTCCTTCTGTTAAGACGACGGATGGTATTGTATTTCACCAAAGTCGGTCAATTACATAATTATAGCATATGTATGCATGTATGTGTTGTGAACACAATAAGTAGAGAATAGATTCACGCATTAACTTCAAACCTGTTATGTAGATTCCTCTTGTTAATTTTAATTTTAATTTTTTTTTTTTTTACAGAATTGACCTCGGTGGATGCAGAATTCATCAGATTAATGACTCTCTTCTTCCATTACATCAACTAGTGACTGTGTAGGTTCTAATAACCTGTAACCTGTTGTGTACATGCTGAGAGTTGGGCAGTTAGAGAGTGGCTTTCCGAGATAAAGGAAAACAAAGGAACCTCTCTGGTGCAATGTCTTTGTCTTGCGTCTTGTAATTGACCTGTTTTGTTTGTTGCTGGAACACTAGAAATCTGTAATATGAGTGTAATAACCTTGCTAAAGTACGACGTTAAATCACAAAGAAATAAACTTGTTTCTTGCTAACCACGTATTGGGCACTTTTCTGATTTCATCAAATGCACTTTGGTTGTGCTAGTGTCAATTATTGGAATACACCACTGTCTGATATAAGTGAAATATGACCTGAGGCTATGGCTTAATAGTTAATGTGTCTGCTTATTAATCCTATTTCAGTATACTGTTTTAGGGTTTAAGTCCCTCTGTCGATATGATGGAGTCACATGATGTGGCTCCTGTAGTTTTTACGAGGTTTCCTCTCTGTTTTCCATCATAATTAGGCAAGGAACAGTGTGAAGTGGACAATCGGTCGTCATATAAGTGAATAACAGAATTACCCTTAAGCATGGTGTAAAAACAAGTCAAACAATCAAATCCTGGAATATTTGATAAGTCAATGACATTTGACCAGCGTAGTTCAGAGAAATTGGTTTATGAAATTAAATTTAATTCTTTATAATTCTGTGTTTCAGAGTTCTTAATGAAAACCCTTTGATGGGTGACCTAGAGGCACAGTTTTCCGGCCTGTTGAAATTAGAATATGTGTAAGTAGTCCTAAGATTTTATCGAAGTTATAATTTTGTAGGAAATTGTTATGAAACTGGTCCCCCAAGCCTATAAATGGCTACCTTGTGTTTTAAGATGTATTTTGTACACATAATTTATGCTGAATACACAAATATGAGCAGATGTAAAAAAATTCACAAAAAGTAGATATTAAAATACGCAATTCTGAAGCCTTGGGGGCAAAAATAAGAGGAAAGACAACATAGTCAGCATAGGTCTGTGTCACTGCACTGATAAATTGGGATAAATTCACATAATGGTCAGAGAATAATTGACAAGAAATTGTCAAAAACAGATTAATTCACAGTTACACATTATGGTCAGAAAAAAAATTCATGACAACATCTTTAAGGTTTACAATGTTATTTTGTCAGTTCTTTGAAGTATTTTATAATCTAGGATTTTGTTTACATAGTCATCTAAAAATACACATGAAATGTAGCTTTGTAGACGGATTTACGTTTTCTGGTAGGTCGTCTGGCAATATCCTACATCTATCCTGGTCGAGAGTAGTAATGATACCATAATGTGAATCTTTCGGTAAAGCCATAATCACTGATTAAAGCTCTGTCCATTATTTTCTTACAGGAGTTTACCACCTGGTTTGAACTGCCCAGGTGGAAATGAAAGTTGGGAGAATATCACTACCTCTGATACAGAGATTGTCTGTCAAGGTCAGATAAATCTCTGTGTGGCGGATAACTGTAAGTCCATTCTACTTAATATTAAACTCAGGTGGGCGCTTAAAGGTAGCTTCTAGTTGCCCTGGTGCTCTCAGAACTGTGAGGCTAGACAAAGAGAGTTTGTCTTGACTTGTCTTTTTTTCTTGCCACTTTGACATAGCGGGACAGGGTGGTTTCCTTTGCCCATTTGAATACAGGGTTTTCCGGTTATGATGTTACGCCAACAGAGTGTCCCTTTGTGAAATAACATTGTCAGTTTGAGGAAACGTAGGGCTAATCCACAAGTTTTAACATGGACGGTATAGGGACTATTGCAAAATAACAAGTTAATGTTAATAAAACCGTAGAAATTTCCTTTTCCCACAGCTTAAAATATTATTTTTGGCAAAATTTACAATTTTAAAGCTATATTTTGCTGGAAACCAACAACACACAATGTTAAAGTATAGGCAGGCCCTACCGTGCCTCAAAGTGGCAATGTCATTTCACAAAGGGAAGTCACCCTGTTGTCGCAAAATCATAACTCAAAACCTATTTATTGATATAGCCTTCACAAAACTTCACAATCGAACAGTTCTTGCACTGAGACCTTCAAACTTGCGTTTGGACACCTGGCAGATTAAAACCCTGGGTTGGACACCTGGCAGATTAAAACCCTGGGTTGGACACCTGGCAGATTAAAACCCTGGGTTGGACACCTGGCAGAATAAAACCCTGGGAAAACAGGTATTTGGGTGTATATGTTTTGTCAGTGTTTCCAGTTTCCTTGATAATAGAACATAGTGTAATTGCTAGTAGATTGGCAATATAGATTTGTGTGGCCTGCGATTGGTTCAGCTGGTAGCATGTCTGATTACTGATCCTTCCTTGATTGGCCTCTCACAGGTTCCAGTCCATCTGTCAACCCTGGTATATGAGTGAATCACTTGATGTCTGTCAACCCCGGGTATATGAGTGAATCACTTAATGTCTGTCAACCCCGGGTATATGAGTGAATCACGTAATGTCTGCCAACCCCGGGTATATGAGTGAATCACTTGATGTCTGTCAACCCCGGGTATATGAGTGAATCACGTAATGTCTGTCAACCCCGGGTATATGAGTGAATCACTTGATGTCTGTCAACCCTGGTATATGAGTGAATCACTTGATGTCTGTCAACTCCTGGTATATGAGTGAATCACTTAATGTCTGTCGACCCATGGTATATCAGTGAATCACTTAATGTCTGTCGACCCGTGGTATATCAGTGAATCACTTGAGGGGTGGGTTTTACGATGTTTCCTCCTGGCTTTATACCGTATATAAGTACAATGAGAAATGCAAAATCCTTCATAATACACTTTATAACTCCTAGCAGCTAAAACAGAGAAATAAGCTTTACCACAGGGGGTCTCACATGTTATTTCTGTGATCTGTCCCAAAATTAGAGTATGCCAACTGCTAGAAGTTATAGGGTGAGTGAAATAACCTTGAGTACAATGTGAAACACCAATCATAGAAACATATTTGTGTGGCCCGCATTTTTTAATATCAACATAGGCCTATTCATCACCTTACACAGAGGTAACATCATTTGTCATCACATTTCAAATAACACCGTAACATTACTTGTCGTCTTTCAAATTATTTCATGATTTTCTGAACTTGCCATTTTTGAAATTATCACAGAACATTTGGGAAAAAATGTTCTGAAATACCCTTGAGCACGACGTTAAACCCCAATCAAACAAACAAACCTTCACCCCTTGGGTTGTCATGCTGTCATATGAGGGAAATAAAATCAAGTACAGCGTTAAAACCACAATCAAACACCCTTGTCAGGGCTGGCATGCCATCATTTGTGCCAAATAACCCTAAGCATGGTGTTGAACCCTAATTAAACAAACTCAAATCTGGATATTTATGTTACATTAAAAGCATCAGTTGCAAAACAAAAACTATGTTAACTCTTGGTTAGGGTTAAAACTATACCTAAACCAGTCAGTCCATCATGTAAGATATGACATGAATTTCAGTGTCTGGTTTAGGGTTCATTTTAGGTTCAGGTTTTATTTAGGGTTAGGTTTGTGTTGGGCTTGAGAGTTAGTTTTAGGGTTAGGTTTCGTATTAACCCTAACCCGGAACTAAAAAATTCACATGATGGATAGGCCCCTAAACCTAACCACTAGAAATGATGTCATCTTACATGAAGGTCTTATGATTATTGACTGTTGTTGTTGTAGACACATGTCCTCAATACTCTCACTGTGCTGCTAATGGACCAGGTCAAATACTGTGTCTTTGTGATGAAGGTTACCATGGTTACAAATGTCTACAATCAGTGAGTAAATGGCAACCACATTGTTTCTTTTTTAATCTGTAAGAAGCTAAGTCTTCAGTTAAAAGTATTTGGTATTAATGAGAGAGCTCTAGGCTAAGCCAGACAACCAAATAAAGAAAAGCTGTACTCTATCTCATAGCTGAGGGTAGAATGTTTGAAGTATATCCTTGCTTCCTGAGGTCAAAGGTAATGGGGAATAAAAAAGTAAATAACTATATTACCTGTTTAACAGGTAGAGCCATCTATGTCATTGATTAACAAATTCATTCTATTGAATATTCATACCATGCTATTGTTAGTCAATGAGATGGATTGAACTTCCTGTTATATGGGTTACATAGTTATCTCCCTTTTTTTTCCACTGGCGATCCCCATTGTTCTTCCATCATGAACGGGGGCCTACGGGTGTGGCTCAGTGGTAGCGTGTGCGCTTCCTAATCCTACTCGAATTTACCATTCACGGGATCGCATTCGTCTGTCCACCAGCAAATATATGAGTGAGTCACACGATGTGGCTCCGGCAATCCCCGGGGCAGTTTTTACGAGATTTCCTCCCGGTTTTCCACTGTAATAAGGCCAGGAACGAAGTGAACAATCTGTTGTCATATAAGTGAAATTCACTTGAATACGACTTTAAACTTCAATCAAACAAACAAACAAACATCCATCGTGAGTGGAAATGCACCCCTTTATGGAAGTGAAATACTGTTAAATAAAGAACTAAAACACCAGTCAATTGTTTATCAATCAATATAATAATTTCACTAATTTGGTGTTGGGAAAACAGCAGCTGAAAGATTTTTTTCATCATTGCTCCAAATTCACACTATAATCCAAAATATCTAATTGTTTTGTTTGTTAATTCCAGGGTCATTTCAAGACAGAAGCGTTTGGTTTAGGGCTGGGTGTTGTCACGGTAGTTTTGTCATTATTTCTTTGGGTCACTCAACGAAGACATGTCAAGAAATGTGACTGAGGGCCATGTGAATTCCTGGTCTTTCAAAGGGTGGGGTTTATGAGTGAGTCCCATGATGTGGCTTTAGCAATCGCAGGAATGGTTTTAAGAAGGTCTCTTCTCAGTTTTCCACCGTACTTAGGCAAGGAACCACGTGAAGTGGACAATCCATCATCATATAAATGAAATATCCTTGATTATGACGTTAAACCTAGATCAAAACAAACAAACAATCAAAGGAAAACTAGGGTCAGGATTCCATGGAAACTGTGAGCTTCCTGCGAATAGCCACATATGACAAGATCTATGGAATTTCCCGTCACAGTTGGCCGTTTCTTTCGGGGATATTGCCAGTTCAGTATGGTTATCAACATTTATCTTTGTCTCCGGACCTGAGAAGATGTGTAAAAGATGAGGGAAGATTTTAGGAAAACTTCCCTTACTGGGAGCTCTCTTGTAATAATGATTTTGAAATTGAAGTAAGAGTTCCGCAAAATAAAATTATATCTGAGGGGTAAATTTTTACTGGCGTAACAGCTGGTGGTGGGAGGGAACGTCTTGTTGCCCTGGTGCTTTCAGAGCTCAAGGGAACAAGGAAGCCAATCTGCTTGTGATGTCTTGTATGGCGCCCTATGATTGTTTCGCCTTGTCTTTGTTTGTTGCCAGTGATTTCCTTTACTCAATGCGCTGGCACGCTGTCATGTGAGTGAAATAACCTTTAGTATAACATTAAGCAAAAAAAAGGGTCCTTCATTGTTTGTGACCAATGCTTGTGCAAGTGTCAATTATTGTTGGAATACATCTCTGTCGTAAAAGTGAAATATGCTTAAGTTTGGCGTAAGACACCAATCAATCAATGAATCAATCAATCAAAGATAGCTTCCTACACCCCTTGGGCTAGCACTGCATGAATTTTACATTTTCCCAATATAAAAAAGGAACACACTGAGCTATTTTGTTTAAATGTCCAGGCCTAAAGAATGTTTGGATGCAAAATTAGTACCGTCGGTGTTCTAGAGACAACATGACCACCTGAATCATAAGTTAATGATGTGATTATTATTTCGAACAGTTTATTATCATCGACGACGGCCAAAACTCACAATAGAAGATAACAATACTTGGCTGTTTGTTGATCAATCTTGTAAATTTTGTTTAACATGTAATAGATAATAGTGTAGATATATCCTACATTTTAACTGTCCTATTCTGTCACATCCGGAAAAGCAATGTTATAAATGAATATGTTTTTTGATCATGCTTTAAAATGTTTTTAGTTACTGCATGGATACATCTTAATACACGGACTGTTGATCTGTCTGACTTTATACATGTACAATTTACAATCTCTTTCGTAATCCCAAGTGGATGAAATTGTTAATTATATTTTATGAATATTAGATACTATTATTGGGAATAAGTTGCAATATATTGTTGTAAAGATTATACAACCTGATTTGTTTACTGCATCCTATCTATTCTAATAAAGGGTATTTGACTTTCATACCATATTTGTTACAATTATGTTATGTTGTGTTTTCTGGAGTGTTTACATATCGTGGCTTGAAGCCATACCCTTGCTTCTATGTCAATAAATGACATTTTAACAAAAAGTTTTATCATAGCTATAAAATCATATGAAGTATTAAACTCCTCTTTAACTCTTTGCATTCGGCATGCCGCTAACAGCGGCAATATTTTGGCATTTTTAGATAGAGCAAGTATTCCTGATGAAGAAAATATATACTTATCTATACAAGCAGCAGGGGGGGCTAGCAAAGTAATTCTATGAGGTCGCGGAGGCTCCCAGCGGTAGTTCAGGGGGGGGGGGGGGGGGGGGGGGGAA
>JAVFBX010241004.1:0-10424 GCA_034783855.1 Mopalia kennerleyi | reverse complement strand
TAAGCTTTGTTTCCCTTTAGCTCTGAGAACACCAGGGCAACAGAAAGCTCCTCTTTTCTCGCCTCTTACGATCGACTAAGGAAGCCGAGGGAGTATTCTGCCGGACAGGTCAACCCGCTCCCCCACGGGGCGATACACTCGTTGTACCCGAGTTATCCGACAAGGGTTGTAATGGAGAGTTACTCGGATATAAAACCCTTGTCTGTGTAACCTTTAAGTCACAATTTAAAATTTCATCAACATGCATGTAAGAAGCATACATGTACAACTGAAGAAGTTAATTGTATAAGTGTTAATACTTATGAAATAAAGACAAAGTTGATGCTTTGATATGATGAAAAATGCTGTTAAAATAACAAAGTGATATGTTAATATTTGAAGACAGGTCTTCAACCATAACGTTCTCAAAAAAAACCAAAACACTTGTTCAAGTTACTATGAAGTTACTATGAAATACATGCTGAGATTTCCCATGGATACATTCATATAGAGAATCATGAGCATTGGGAGAAAACTACATACATGAGTTTAATAACAGACCTTATCTCAAGAGGCTAATCGGATGCAGAAATGTACTGTACTACCAACACAGTCGCCTGGCTTATAAGTGTTTAAGAGTAAATAAAATACGTTATTAAAAAAAAAAATTTTTTATCTTAATTATAGAGTCGAGAAATAAACAATATGGCAAGAAATAAGACATTTACTAAATGTATGGATTTGTATAAACTATACTATACACAGTATAGTATAACCTATAGATCAGGACAAATCCATACCTTTAGTAAATCTCTTATTTCTTTCCTTATGTTTATTTCTCAACTCTCAATAACTTAATAATTAAGATAAAAAAACAATATTTTTTCAATAATATATTTTATTTTATATCAAACACTAACAAGCCAGGTGACCGTGTTCCAACATCTAAAACTAACAAACATCTAACTGGAAGTTTAAATAAATAGATCAATTGTTATTTAAATCAAATTTTTATTATATGGGTTTCCAACGTGATTGTATCGACTGAATTAATCCATAATCATTTGTTGAGTTTTCCATCAATTTGAAAATTAGATTTTAGAGCAACCCTTTTGTAGCTCCTAAGTTTTTTGTGGCGCAGTCAAATAAGTAGTCACGATACTTCAATAAGGTCTATTGGTCAGCTTTATATACAGGCAGATTATAGAACAGTAAACAGTGCACAGACAAGAATAACCATGGTTAACTGGGTATCAAAATCGAGGCAGAAAATCAGGTGGTTTTTCAACTGGAGTTAATTACCATCAAGTATAACTCATACCTGTGATTCTAGCACTTCTCAGTGCAAGTCCAATAGTGAAATCATGAGAAAATATAGCTTGTTTGTTTGATTGGGGTTTAACGTCGTACTCAAGGGTGGAAATATAGCAACAATATAACTTGTTACATTGAGAGTTTGTGGCCGAGGATGGGGGCTTCACAGCTTTGAAAGCTCAACCTATGTAGGATATGAAATTATTTCAATTCAAGCAAGAAATAAATGTAGCCTAATTAACAATAGTGGGCCAGTATTAGAGTAGATGTAGATTGTAGTTTAAAGGATCTACAATGGTAATGGCTGGTCACAAAATCTAACTTTCTTTCAATCAATATATAATTGTATAGCACCTGAGCCAGCACTTTAAATGCCCAGTAACCATGGCAATCGAGTGAATACCTTTCCCATTACAACAACATGTACCTGATTATCTCAAAATGGATCTGCTGAAAAAAGAGGATAGCATAGACACAAAAAACATTAGTGACACAACAATAGCAAACTGTCATTCTTAAAATAGTATTTACCCTAAATCACCTCCAATTTCGTCCTTGACAAATCCTAACTTTTTTGGTTGTTGTGACAATATTACTGCATGTATTTGAGCAAATTTATGTTACCTGACAAATGTTGATGCTTTCTAACTAAAAAATTCATCTTCTGCCCCTCAGACACAATTTACTGTGACAAGTCTTTTAAATAGCTTCTAAAATAGTAATTTTATGGACGAATTTGGGGGTAATTTAGGATATCAACAGAATCATTAATGATATCACTTATATATTGTGGGGCACCTAGATCACATGTAATAGCTTGATTTGTCTGCGTTACACACTCATGGTTGTTTCACTCATGTGATAACATGACAATGTAACAGTTGATTAGAACACCCTTGATGACAAAGGCAATAAACAAGATAGAAGACAAACACAGGATAAAATGTTCAGAGAACATGAAATGTGTTCATAAACAATGACACACACCCCAAGGCATGTTTCCCATTAGCCTGGAGGGCATCTGGTAACTGGTCCTTCTACCTAGACAAACCAGTATCTTGAATATGAACTACACAAATAACCCCACTCTGAAGTATGGAGAGGTGGGACTTTAGCCAAATAAAGACTTTTTCTATTTTGGTCGGAAACAATGTGAGAGAATAAAGACATAAAACAAATTTAAATCAAACTAACTGGATACTAAAAGCAATCTGTAATAATTTACATATTATTTAAAGCTCTGAACTCTATTTATTAAAATCAACAAGTAAGCACTATATACGGTCAGTAAATATTTGTGCCATTATAAATTATATAATTTATTTCAATTAAAGCAAACCAAGATATGTGTCAAGTTATTCAGGTAAATTAAACTTATTTAATTACTTGGCTTACACATCTAGGGCTCGATGCACTTTTAAATTAAACCCACTATTAGATAATGTCATGTCATACACATCTAGGACTCGATGCACTTTTAAATTAAACCCACTATTAAATAAGGTCATGTCATGTTGGACAAGTAGGTCAGTATCTCTAACCCAGTTTTAGAGGTTTATTCTGGTGTTGGCGGCTTATCGTTTTTCAACCAACTGGTTCCAGAAGTTAATTATTGTTAATGCTTGTAATAAGTCTGTAGTATAAAATATGTACGACAAACTCATTAAGCTAATGGATTGTCCACAATATCAAGCGAATGTGTTCAACCAGCTTGGAATTCCAGCAGTGCCTATTAGCTAGGGTTGGAAATCTGCCTGTCAGAAATCCCTATTTTGAAAATTTTTACATGTCCGTCCAAATTTAAAATTTTTCCAATTTTTTCCATGCTAAAATTAAGAATTTCTGACCTGACATTTGAACCATTTTTATAAATCTGCCTGTCTGAAATGACGGGTGGATGGGTCTTTAGCTACGACTATGAACTCCAGTATGTATATTACCTATGTAGGGTGTGTTAATAGAAGCTACCCTAAAGTCATCTAGGTTACAGTTTATGACAATGGTCTACAGGTTTTACTGAGTAGCATAATCTGTACTTTTCCACGTTTTTGTTTGTTTGTTTGTTTATTAAACTTGCAAACTGTTCTATAAATGTTTTATTGGAAGGTTCCTGTAAGTTAGCTGCCATGCATGTACAATGTAATATTCAGCTGCTGGACATATAACTAACAGATCATATCAACAATTTGATTTAAACTAATGACAAACATAATAAATCATTCTCTGCATAAAATTCATGCCAAAAATAGGATATAGTTCAAGATTCATTTGACATGCAGCATAGTTAAATATTGAATTATTAAAATCTATAACCAACACTGTCAAGACTTGTTCGTTTCTTTCAGCATGAAGTTCAGCAGGGATTCAGTTAGACTTATTAAAATCAGTGCTTCAGATTGTCCCTTTATAGCTCTAAAAGAACCAGGGCAACATGACGCTCCCTCCCAACCCTGCGCTACTAAATTTGAAGTTGAAAAAAGAAGAGGTGAGTGTGACTCACTTAATCCCATTGGAAGTACTCTATCAATGTTGAAGTTAAGGAGGAGCAAGCTAAAATAGTCACTTTATCCACTGGTACTCCGCTCTAATCATGGAAATAGTTAAATCTTGCAGTTATCCAACCATAAATTTTATTGGAATGTCCCCATTTTAAATAGGATCGAGTTTAGTGTAAGACCAGTGTGTTTCTAAAATGTTCAAAACCTGCGTTAAGTGGTCTGTCATACTATAATTATCCTTATGTTGCCATGGAAACCAGAAATTTGATTGGAATGACTCCATTTCAAATGGGCATGTAGTTAAGTGTAAGAACAATGTGTTTCCAAAATTTGAAAACCCTTTGTTAAGTGGTATTGTTTTTATCTTGTTCACGCCCTCGTTACGGACAGACGAACAGAAAATTTGATTGGAATGACCCCATTTTTAAAATATGCAATTTAGTGTCAGACAAATGTCTATCCGAAATTTGAAAACCCTGCGTTAAAGCTGTTATGGTTTGTAATGTATGATTTGGACTAAACATCTTTTATACTTGCCTTCATTTCGTTGTGTCGAAAGTATACAAAATGGATTGGATTGACTTTATATAACCTTTCAATTGATATAGGGGTTATTGCAGCCCTGAATATCGCTTTAAGAAAAGATTACAACTGATAACAAAATGTTGTATGTAATTAACAGCCAACAAATGGTCCATTAATGTCAAACTGATGCGTCAATTCTGATGCAGATCACATAATAATTTCAGAACTGAGACCTCAGAAAGAAAAGCATGTTCAGCCAGAGGTGTGTCTCGGGGCCTGTGATACACCCAAGCAGCCATTTGAGACACATGCAAAATTAAGGGTACATCAGATTCAGTATTTTTCTTTTCTCAGATGGAAATATGCCTTTATATAGAAAAAAATATATATTGAAATCTGTTTAAAACAAGAAAGAGCCATACCAAAACTACAAACATACTGTTAATCTTCACTTTCCAAACTCTTTCAAACAATGTACATGCTTTGGGTTCCATGCCAATGATGCATTTGGTTCTGAACAATATCTCATATATACATGTCATAGATTCCATGCAATGCACCTTGACTAATAACATTAACATCATAAACAGGCTTTCTAAGACTGAAACTAATAAGAAATTCATATGTATAACAACTTCTTGGTTTTGTTGTTATCCAACTTCTAAATGCCACTTAAAGAACTTATTTCTTAGACTGACTGACTGATTAATTGATTAATTGATTGATGTATTATGCAGTACTCAAGAGTATGCAGGTGCATTCTATCAGTAATTCATAATAAACAACTGATGCAATAATCAGATTTCCATACAATATAAACAGACCTCATATACTGCTCTGACATCATGTTAACATAATTTCATGGGTCATGGGGTTTCAACCTGTAACACTTTGTGAACTAGAATCTATTCAAACTAAGAAAGTGTTTCCCAAAATAACGGAAGCACTGTAAATATTCACTTTCTAGATTGTTGGTTTGTTTGATTGGGGTTAAACGTCGTACACAAGGGTATTTCACTTTAATATATGACCACGGATTATCCACTTCACACTGTTCCTTGCACTATTATGGTGGAAAACTGGGAGGAAACCTCGTAAAAACCACCCCCGTGATTGCCGGAGCCACATTTCTTGACTCAATCATATACCTGAGGGTCGACAGACGGACTCAATACCGTGATCGAAGTAGGCGTTAGAAAGCGAACTTGCTAACCACTACGGCACGGCCGCGGACCACTTTCTAGAAGACACAAAAATTATTTCAATGGTTAAGAATCCTAAAGAGTCCCATTAAACCTGTTTACTAGGAGATAAATGATATTCAAACAGGCCTTGTTACACACTAAATTGTTTAAACATAGGATGGAAGGAAATTTCTTTCGTGACAAGCCCACTGGCCTTCAAACACAATTTCTAATGTTTGACCATTGTAAGTTGTTTGTCATATTAATATAGCCTTGACCCACTGGGGTACCACACCCTCGATGCTGACACAGTGTTGACTCTTCAACTTTTTCATAGCGCATTACCCACAATTCTCACAGAGAGCTTCCAGAGATTGATTGATTGATTGATTGGTGTTTTACATCCTACTCAACGATGTTTCATTTACATGACTGCGGTGTATCCAAACAATAATTGACACTAACGCAATCATAAAATGTGAAGTATTTCGATAAAGTTGGAACGTTAATCTTCCTTCAGTGCTTAGTAAAGACAGCATTGCTACTCTCCAAAAAAACTGCCCTTAGCCAGAGGGCGCTTCAGATAGGTTTCAAAGGTACAATGTAAGTGGTTACACACAGCACTACACAACTACATCACAATATCAATATCATGGTAAGCGTTAACATGTTACAGCACTAGTAGAAGCAAAATAATCAAGGAATAATGAAACAAAAAAAAGCAAAGGTCTGTTTGACTAATAAGGTGAGATATCTGTGTGGTCTCATGTAATGCGTGCCACCAATTCTAAAGGTTAACAGATTGCCAGCAGGTTACGCCAACAAATATATTTTACGCAGAATAAAACTTCTAGTTAATAACCATAATAATGTATAGGGGCCATTTTCAGAAAAATGTACAAGTCTCTTTAATTTTTTTTCAGTACTTTAAAAATTTATGTTTGCAAAAAATCATGGTTGATTTTTATGGTAATGTTATTTTTAAAAACTAAAACTGGTTATGAGCTGTCACAACGTTTTGAAAATAAAAAAAATTCAAAGATTAAAACAATTTTGTCTTCATCGTTATCAGTGAAATTGGAGACAAAATGTAAATTTTAACATCAAATATGCTTTTAATAGCTTGAAACAGTTAAATGCAATGTACTTTTTACTCATTCTTATACATTGGTACATTAAAAAACAGCAAAAAAATGTTCCGTTTTGAGATTTGTCTCTACCGTCATCATTCATTGCACTTGAATAATCAGTTAAAAACAAAACATACAGAGGACACTGCTGTCATATTTAAATGTGCTAGGATATAGTTAGCCATTATTGATTCGAGCTGGAAGCAGAGGACACTTAAACATATGTTATAAAACTTTTTATTCTTAGGCCGCTTAATCTTTGATTTTTTTTTATATTCAAAACTTTGTGACATCTCAAAACTTAAATAACCCTTATTTGTATATTTTTCTGAGAATGGCCCACAGGCAAGATTAATTTATTATATTGGGGCATTTTTTCGCAGGAAAGAATGAACAAAGGGGATGTTGTTTAAATTATAGCCTAATACGTCTTTAAATTCTATTTTTAAACTTGAAAGTTCCAGTCACATGTGTGGTACATGAGCCCCACTGACAGAATGGTGACCTCATTACTCATTCGACAATTGAACTTAAACAAAACGTGTCAGAAATTATATAACCAAAATAATTAGTAAACACAATACAAAGCAAAGCACACGATACAAAGCTCATTCTAATATATGTTTCCAGTCACTTGATGAGAATAGGAATGACATAGTCACTGAATAACTAAAACAGTTTATTTGTCACCTTGTGTTTGTTTTCCAGTATCAGACTAATAAACACCAACAAGAACCATACATGGTGTTTATACTCTGGAATTTCAATGACATATGAAGGCACTAGAGCGTGAAAGGCATTTTTCACATTTTGTCCCAGTGCGAATGAATTACATGAATACACTAAATATCCTAAGGCCCTTAGGATATTAAGTGTATTCATGTAATTCATTCGCCGTTTCACATATAATAACT
The DNA here is from genome assembly GCA_034783855.1 of Mopalia kennerleyi. NCBI lineage: Eukaryota > Metazoa > Mollusca > Polyplacophora > Chitonida > Mopaliidae > Mopalia > Mopalia kennerleyi. The sequence goes on along the minus strand of JAVFBX010241004.1, from coordinate 2,880 downwards.
GATTTTAAGATTATCATAATAGTACAAATTTCAAAGATGATTTATAATGTCTTAAATAAATGACTGGTGTACATTTTGATTCAAAGATGTGACCGTGATTGACAGCTAAAGAACATACCTGGTGAGGAAGGAGTGGGAGGAGCAGGGGGCGGGGCAGAACTTGTCTCTCGAGATGATGAGGGCGGAGCGGAAGTTGTTGGAGAAGTTGGAGATTGTCCATTCTCAAGGGCTTTCTATAAAACACAACAACGAAACATTTGACTACATTTTTTTTCTGAATCTCTGCTTTATATAATTATCATGACCTCAAGATTAACCTCAAATTTTCTATTTAACTTATTTTAATTACTTCAAAATGTTAATTAACATTTTGAAAGCAATTTTAATTTCTCAATTAATTTCTTTCTTTTTTTTGATCAGGCTTTAGCATCATACCCATGTGATTGTGTGCCAGCCCAATGGGTGAAGGAAAAACCTTCCTTCATGCCACTGGCAACTAACCAACACAGGACAAAGCACAGGGCATAATGCATGGGTTCATGTAGCCTCTGAACTCTGATAGCACGATAGATCTGCATTCCCATCGCTGAAAAAAAATCGTACAAACAGGTATATCAGAAAAAATACCTTTTTAGATTTTCGTCGTTTTTTCTTCTCCTCTTCTGACATATGGAAAGCTGTAGCTTTTGACAAGCGCCGATACTGTGAAATCTGCAAATAGATAGATTATAACACTATGAATGAATGGATTTCTAAAAATGCTTACAATGACAGGTAGAAATTATGAAATTCATGCAAAAGATACATGTAGGAAAATTGAAAAATTGGATGGGCAAAATTTCTAAGAATCAGGATTTGTGACAGGCAGATTTCAAATCCTAACTAAGACTCTACTAGTACTCTTGTTTACATACCGGTACTTCATCAGTGTACAAAACAAAGTTCTGTGATAGCACATCAGGGCAATTTCTAGACAACTTTCCCAGGTTCCTATCCCAAATTCCTATCTCATAATCAGGGTTCTGAATCCGGTTTTAGCTTGATTTTAACAGGAATATTATGAAAGTAGTCATATATTGACATTAATTTGGGCTTGAAATAGTTTGGGGGCCCATACGTTTTCCGTAACTAAAATGGCTCTGGATACTGCTCTGCACATATCTTACTTGAAAATAGTGAGGATGGTTAAATGAAACAAGCCAGCCATCATACCAGCGATGATTAATTTTGTTATTTGATTGGTGTTGAATGTTGTAAAGAAGTGTAGTTTACTTAAATTGTAGCAATTTGGAGGATTTGAATTTTAATTGGGGTTTAATGACGTACTCAAGGATATTCCACTTATATGAAGACATGCCAACACAATGGGTGAAGGAAACCACCCTCAAAACCACTGGCAAAAAACAAAGACAAATGGGACAAATACAGGACAATAACAGGACCCAATACAGACACCGCAAACAGATCGGCTTCCTGTTCCCCTATAGCTCTGAGAGCACCAGGGCAACATGAAGCTCCCTCCAACCACCCGTGCTATTTGGAGGACACCCAGACAAAAACTCCTACAGTACCCAATCATATGTGATGTCCAGGTACTGTAAAACCTCTCTTTCATATCTAGGGTTCAAAGGCTGCTGGAAGTCATTTTATTGTACGACACAATAATGGGGGTTTAACAGTCCAAAAGCATAATGGGAATGAGACAAGGGACCAAAACATGAATGATGATCATATGTTTTTGTATTAAACATTGCACTATGTACATGTACATGGAGTTTTAAGATAACTACACAATGGCTCATAGAAATTGCTTGTTTCTATCATTGTTAATACAGTTCAAACTGCTATGGTTTTAGTTCACTCATGACAGGGTATTTAGTTGTAACAGGTGAGTCCATGTAACACATAAATCAGTAAAGCACCAAAAAATCAGAGAGTACGACAAGTTGTGTCCCCTGTCTGACAAACACTCATGAACAGACAACTCTGCCTATTAAGGTCTTGCTGGACCCCTTTTTCGATTTTCAGAACACCTGCTGTATTTAGTCTATTATGAAGAAGAGTATAAATCTGAACCATATATATGTATATATTTTTGGAAAGCTCGAATAGTCAGGAGTACATATTTATGATTGTTTTGAAAATCCAAAAATTATTTCTAAAAATATTGCAAAATTAGTAAATGTCTACAGAAAAAAATAGACTGAATTTTTCAAGGCTTATTTCTCGAAGTGCAATAACGATAAGACTCAATAGATTAGTTGGCCTAGTAGAATAGTCCTTGAACTAGTAAAGGGTGCCTAACTTTTAATCTAAGCAATAAAAAAAAATTTGGTTCATTTTGAGCCCAAGGGGTCCAGCAAGACCTTTATACCAGGACATCCAATGTAGGAATGTTTGTATGTTGGAGCTGAGTTTCTTCAATTCTGACAAGATTAATATTTTCTAAGATTCCAAACTACAAAAGCGTATTGACTGAGCAAGGAAATGGAATGAAATACTTTACCAGTTTAATCTTAATATTAACAAGCTGAGTAGCTAGCAGGTCCACCACTAAAGGCTTTTTTTTGAAAATATATGCTCATTATCCCAGTTAAATAGCCTTTTCCTACTCTTGTTTAAGAACTGTTTTTTTTCTGCAGAGCCAAAAAGTAAACGTTATGGTGTTAATCACCGTTTTGGTGCTCTATGCAATGTCAGCCATATTTTTTTGTAAACCTAATGAAATATAACCACATCTTTGGTATTACGGGAAAAAGCGAAGTTTGAAGTTTATATCTAAATTTGAGTAAGGCCATTTTGGTTCGTGGAATTAAATGAAATGCAATCCCATCAGTCATGAAAGAAAGCTCATTTCCAAGTTATCGGTGAATTTGTTCT
>JAVFBX010240993.1:0-10424 GCA_034783855.1 Mopalia kennerleyi | reverse complement strand
GGTGGGATTAACGAAAAGCTTCTAACTTCGGCTTCTTCAGAAAAATAAGTATAACTCATTCAATTCTGTAATTACAACAAAAGTCCTTATTTTGGGCGCTAGTGCCTCTTTAAACAATTGTTAATCACTGTACTATTTCAAATGGTATAAAAACTCAGAAGTACTTTTATTCTGAAAACAGTTTTATTTAAATCGTTTTATTTTGAAATTTGAGTTTTACTTTTCTGATATCTGTAAAGAATGATTTTGAAATATGTTTGAATCCTCAGGGAATCACTGTGGATGAAAAGAGGATCAAATCTATCAATGACCTTGCTGACAAACTAATCACTCAAGGTCGTTCAGATACACGAGCGGTCAAACAACGTAGAAGTGGACTCAATCAGAAGTAAGCATTCTTTATTTTCACCACTAGTGTGGCGATTGGCTGGGATGGAGAGTTAACTATGAGTGAAAGGTACATTTTTGTATTTACCAAAGGTGGATAAGTATTAATAGAGTTTCCTTTGTACCTGTTATCCAGGTGGAAAGACTTGCAGGGAGCGCTGAGTACCTATAAGACCAAGCTAACAGCTGCTCTAGAGATCCATGCCTTCAACAGAGATGTGGATGACCTAAATGAGAGGATCAGTGAAAAGGTGGGTAATGTGAAGTCCTGTCTTATACATCTATATTGATCAACATTCTCAGCTAATGCTCCTTGGGCAGGTTTGTCAGCATACACTCATATCAGCTAGTAATCTTCACAACAAAACTTGAGGTGGAAAAACAAGAGAATAATGTACATTTGTGATAATTGTTCAAAATTTTAACCTTGATTAATTATAGTTTTAAAAAAATACTAAATTTCTGTGTGTTCATATATTTTAGTTTTCTTGTTTTCAGTTTGAAAAATTATCTTACAACTGTAATTAAATCTTACAATTTTGAAATCTTGCTTTTCTAGGCTAAGTTGCTGTCCACTGACGACCTGGGAAGAGACTTGTCAGGTGTTCAGGCTCTTCAGAGGAAACAGGAGGAGATTGAGAGAGATATGACTGCTTTACAAAACCAGTTAGAGGTAACAGGTCGCATCCTCCTCTTTATTTTTGGTATAATCTCATTTATGGTCAACAGTTGTATGTACCTAAATGTAAACAATTCAAAGGCAATTTATTGTCTGTACACAAAAATATGTGGTGAAATATATATTAACTTATTACCAAAAATAAGCATATTTAAATGATGAATTATTGCTGAAAATATAGTTGTAGAAAATGACTAAGACATCCACGTCATCCAGGTCCACTCAAGGAAAAACACCTTAGCTAAGTGTTTATATCTTTGTACAGTATCATCCAACTGAACAAACTTAAGTCTATTAGTACACATATGAATAACACAACAAAAACATCTAATGAATAATTTCAGAAAATTGAGACTCAAGCTGGCAAGCTGTGTAGGAAATTCCCTGACTTGAAGGACTCTATTACTAGCAAACAACAGGAAGTGGAAAACAACTGGGAGAAATTAGAAGAACTTTCAGACTCGAGGTAACTCTCAATTTTCTTTATCCTCCTTTAGATTCATTCTCATCTCTTTTCACGACAAAGATTCCAGTGAAAACCTTAAATAGTCTCAGTTCATTTGCAGAGCCTCGGGACTAACTTTAGTCTACGAAAGTGTAAACCCAGGAACTAGTAACTGTAGTTCTCCATTTTGCTACTACAAATTATCTGACCTCTTTATATGTACTCTTTCCACTGATGGTGGTTTTTATGAAGTTTCCTCACCGTTTTCCAACCTTATTAGACAGAGAGCAGTGTGAAGTGGGCAATCTGTCATGATAAACGTGACATATCCTTGAATAGGACAATACACCCCAATCAAACAAACAAATCTATGGTGAGAGACAATGTGTCATATTATTTGTCCTTCTGGTTTAAAACCGTGTAGTAAGATTGTTTCCATTTGTGTCTTTTTATTTGATCCAGACTTGCTCAGTGTTAAAATGAAAGTGTCATATTAATATATATGGAAGAACCGTTGTAACCGGTCTTTTTGTTCTGTTTAAACAGAAAGAAGACATTAGCAGCCTCTTACCAGTATCACAAATTCCTATCGGATGCCAAAGAATTGGTCAGTTCTCCATTACTAATGATTTGAACAGTTCTATTCTTGTTATAGCACCTTTTTGTATGGGATATATTTAATAACAATAACCTCATCTTGAGATTTTTTTATTTTTACCTTTTTTTTGTAAAGTTTAATTTTATAATTATTTGTGTTATAACACTTTTTTTTAATCTTTCTGCACATAGTGTAGCCTACTTGCATGCTGTCCTTTAAAGACATTTTTGACTTATGTCCATTGTTGTTCAGATGACCTGGTCCAATGAAATGATAAAGAGAATGGGATCAGGAGAATTGGCCAAAGATGTGGCCGAGGCTGAGAACATGTTACAGATGCACCACGAGAGAAAGGTGATCATACATTTATTGATTGTACATTTCATTTATTCTGTAAGAAGACTGTAGTTAAAGCTAAATATCTGAGAATAGCATTGGCCTTGTTAGGTGGGACCCTAGTCAGCCAAGATATGGGACCCCTTTGCATACAACATATCTGAGAGTAACATCAACCTCCTTTGGTGGAGCTATATGCACGCAAGATCTGGGAACTTTTCATATTTATTTCTGAGAGTTATATATGTTTTGTAACATGTGATTTAAAGTAAACAAGATTTCAAATGAACATTTTTAAGAAGCAATCCTATTTAATCTGTTGATGTAGTGTTCTGGAATGAATATAAACCTATCTGTTAACAAATTGTCTGTATGTTTGATTTATTTCTAAGTTTACTATTGTTGTTTTCTCGGTGAAGTTAATTTGTTCTTATTTACTTCACAGGCTGAGATGGATGGTAGACAGGCTCATTTCACAGCCTGCAGGGAACATGGTAAAAACCTGGTGAATGAGAATCATTACGCAGCTGCAGATGTCCAGAAAGTGCTAAAACAGTTAGAGCAGTCTCGATTTAACCTGGTTACGGGGTGGGATAAACGCAGCAAACAACTCACACAGTGTCATGATCTACAGGTATAGCATTTTGGGCCACCTATTTCCCTAGGTTTCTCAGGAGTTATTTGAATACACAATGTCAATGTCTCAATACACTGATTAACATGCATTTGTTATTGTATTTATATTATTCTTAAATGCTATCTAGCGATTTGATGGTAAATATTTTTAGGTACACTTTACAATTATTTATTTTAAAAAACACACTGACAAACAATTAAACTCCTACATTATTGTTTGTTATTCATAGGTATTCAAAGAGACAGCTGACCAGACGGAAGCATGGCTCGCTGGGAAGGAGGCTTTTCTGTCCAATGAAGATGTTGGGGTATGATTTTTAATAACTAAGTGCCATTATTTTTGCAATTTTTCGTTTGCTTTTTATGATGTGCAAAAAACATTATTTTAATTGTTGGTTGAGTTATTTTTTTGAGGAATACAATTATCTTCACAAATTCTGCAACACAACTTTTCATGCAATATCTAAAATCTCAATTGAACTAGTGTCCTAAATATGAAATAGTTGATGTCCTCTGTATATGATGTGAAGTAATACATATAAAAGTTTCTGAATAAAAACTGAATGTGTCTTGTTCTCTTCAGGATAGTTTGGCTAGCGTAGAAGCCCTGGTCAAAAGCCATGATGCTTTCCAGATGACCTTGAAAGCTCAAGAGGATAGGCTGGATGACCTTCAGCAGTTCGCTAAGGATCTCTGTGAACAGGAACATTATGCGTCCACAGAAATCAAAGCATGTTGCCAGCAAGTGATTGATCGAAGAAACAAGTTGTGGGAAGCCTCTGTAGCTAGGAGCCAAAAACTTCATGAATCCAGATTGTATCAGGGATTCTTGAGAAATATTTATGAGGTAAATTTTATTAATTGTACTTGGCCATTAGTTTGATAAATCACATATAACCAGTAGCATATGCCTGTTAATTATAAGTTTGGCCGGAGGAAATCCTGCCCAAAATTGATTTTTAAATTAGCTCTTTATGAAAATTCTTGATAGAATATGAAGTTATATGGAATTTGTTGTTGCAGGTTTCTGGCTGGGTGAGTGAGAAGATGCAGGTGGCACTGGATGAGTCCTATAGAGACTCCACAAATCTTCAGGGTAAACTACAGAAACACCAAGCCTTTGAAGCGGAGATCACAGCAAACAGGAACCGAGTGGATGCAGTTAATGAGGTCATTATTTGAGCTTACAGACAATAATATGAAGCTGATGTGTTGTAGTGATTTGCACTGTTACTGTGCCCTTTGTCTTCTTGAAATAATTTTGTGTCCTTGTTTTCTATCTTATCGTTTTCTGTTACAAGTGATATCTGGTAATGGTGATTTCCCACATCCGTTAAGCGAGTATGCAGTAATGTTGGCCTCATTACATTAAGTGATTTTATATTCCTAGCATATTCGGGCTGGATTTGTTTTTTTACGAAGCATCAGAGGAACATTATTTTTCCAAATAATCAAAGCACTTGAGATGTGTGTGGTTACAATCTAAAGTGTTTACAGGCCTTCTGTTTTCACCTAGCATACCAAGCGGGAAAAGTAATTTTCACAAAGTTTCAATTATTGGAGTACACTGCCATCCTATAAGTGATATACCCTTAAACACCAATCCATCAATCCTGTGGGGATGTTCTCCCAAGATGTGAGACATGTTTAAAGAAAGTGTGTGTATTTGGATATTGAGTAATGTTCACTTCCTGACCTGTGGACTATATATTGTAATGTAAAGTTTGTTTGTTTGTTGTTCAGGAAGGTGAGGGTTTGATTGAAGCCAACCATTATGCTAAGGCTGATATCAAGAAGCGTCTGCAGGAGTTGGAAATAAGCTGGGAGGCTTTATTGGCAGCTAGTTCTGATAAAAAGGAAAAACTACAGGATGCATACCAGGTAACTTACTAACTGATATTGTTTTTAACAAATTTTCAATACTGTTTATCATTTTCTAATTTGTAAATTTTATGATATTTTTCAAACTGACTGAGTTGTAACCACATATTGATAGAGCAAAGTTAAATATTTTGTCCTCTGCATACATAGTAGTTTGGGTGTGAAACTGCATTTTTAACTGATGTTGATTTTTAGAAAATAAAATCATCCAGAACCCCTCCCCCCTTATCAAACATCTCTCACTCAGTTTATCTGAATGGTATCTCACCACTGCATGCTTGTGTTTTTAGGCTCTGTTATTTAAACGGTTAGTCATTGATTTGAATACATGGATGGAGGATGTAGAAAATCAACTAATGTCTGAGGATCATGGGAAGGATTTGTCGTCTGTTACCAATTTGCTGAAGAAACATCAGGTAATTCATGTTAAATCAGGTTACCACTTATACTAAACACAGTGGGTAATTGTTTTATTTTGAGCCTGGAGATTAAACACTGTCTCATGATAGTAACCTACTTGTTTGTGTGTCTTCCACTGTTGTTTTAGGATTATTTTGTCCCCATACATTGTTACTACTTGTGTTTTTCAGCTAATTATCATGTCCCAATACATTGTTACTACTTGTGTTTTTCAGCTAATTATCATGTCCCAATACATTGTTACTACTGTGTTTTTCAGCTAATTATCATGTCCCAATACATTGTTACTACTTGTGTTTTTCAGTTAATTATCATGTCCCAATACATTGTTACTACTGTGTTTTTCAGCTACTGTCTGAGGATATAAGTAACCATAGTGAGAAGGTGCAGGATGTAGTAAACGCCGCTCAAGTCTTTAAAGAAAATAAGCACTTTATGTACAAAGAGCTGAACTCCGAGGCCAAAGAAGTTCAGTCTAAATACAATTCTCTGTCTGAACCCTGCACCATCAGGCGGGATAATCTGGGAGACGCCCTTCACCTTTATAAGTTTTATCGTGACCTTGAGGATGAACTCTCTTGGATCAAAGAGAAGAAACCAATGGCTGCCTCAAATGATCTGGGAAATTCTCTATCAAATGTGCAAAATCTGGTCAAAAAACATCAAGTGAGTTTGTTCATATTACATATTACATGAATATATATTTGCACTGATTGATAGAATCGTTTTTGGCAAAACAAAACCTCAGTCTTTGTATTGTATATTGGATTTTCTTGTCTTGTCATTGTTTATTGTCCATGATGTCCACAGTGGTTTCCTTCACTTATTGGGCTGTGATGTAAACATACATGTATCAGTGTAACAACCGTACAAGGTTTCCTCTAGGCTTTCCACAGTATTGTCAAAGAGTGAAGTGGACGATCCGTCACCATATAAGTAATATACCCTTGAGTATGAGGTTAGACTCAAATCAAACAAATAATCAGTATGATGAACTGAATTGCTGTAAAATAGATATGTGTTAAACCGCTGCACTGTGTTTCTTGATAGGCTCTGGAATCTGAGATGCTGGCCCACGAGCCCCTCATTGATACCGTGACCAGTACAGCACAAGGCATGATTAACAGTAAACACTTTGCTTCCCCCGATGTTCAGAATAAACTTGATGAAATTCAGGCAGAGTTAAAGACGCTCAAGGATATGTCTTCACAAAGACGTGCTAAACTTCAAGAGTCATTGGAAGTACAAATGGTATGGAAATAGGGCAATAGTTATGATTGGATGTAGAGTTATTTAACCATCTTGAGGCATTTATTGTGAGGGGAAAAGTTGTTTTTATGTAAACAACCAGTTCAGAACACGTTTTGAAAACTTCTTACAGATGGATAACACTCTTCTCATTTTGTCACAATTAGACAAAGTAAACACAAGATTGATGAACTAAACGATCATTTGCGTACCCTTGGATTCACGCTATAGCCATCTTCATTCTATCTAGTGCTGGATATATTTGTTGCTTGTTTGCTCTAACAAGTATTCTATGTTTCAGTTTTATTCTGAGATTGCTGAAGCAGAATCGTGGATGAGAGAAAAGCGCCCCCTGTTGACTAGCAGAGATATCGGTAAAGATGAAGACTCGGTACAGGTGTGTGATTTGCTCAATCCGAAAATAAATGTAAAAAATCTTCGAATAATGTGTGTTGTCAGACGGAGAAACAATTATTGCCATAAGAACAGTACAGCCACATTTACAATTTGTTTGTATTTTATTTTAGGCTGTATGATGCTTTTCATTCAATTTAAATGTTTTGCAATAAGACTTATGTATGTTCTTACTCATTAATTTACTAGTCATTTTAATCTATTTGCTGGATGTTTAATGCAACTTCTAACTTGATAATTTGGTCTTATTACTTGAAGATAATGTTTGCTAAGGTGTTGTTTCCATGTTGTCTAGGCTTTGCTGAAGAAACTGGATGCTTTAGAAAGAGATATTGATAATTTTGGTAACAACATTGGAGAACTATCTGCTTTAAGTCGAACACTTCTGGATAAAGGACACTATGATAAAAATAATATCCAGAAGCAACAGGTAAGCTTCATTCTGAAAGGTTCTATGGCTTAGAATTGAAGTAATGTCAGTTCTTGAAATCTGTAATTGCTCAGAGTTCTTTACTGTAATTGTCTAGGATCCACATAAGTCCAGCTCTTAACAGTTGCAATTGTATTGGAACTAGCTCTAAGCAGTTGTAATTGTATAGAATCTAGATTCAAGCAGTCATAATTATACCGGATCCAGTTCTTAACAGTTGTAATTGTATCGAATCTAACTCTATCGAGCATTTGTGATTGTTTTTGGTCAAGTTAAATGAACCCCAAGAGCTGATGTCACTCGTATAACTGTTAGTGCCCATAAGTGCCATTGAATAACAGTAAAAATGTTCCTGTCATGATATTGCTAGTCAATAACATCTGTGCCATTGCCAGTTATAGGAGTAATAATAGATTTATCTCCCATATGGCTTATTCCGTTGTTTGGGATTTAGGTATAGCTTAGAACAAACAAAAGATGTTGCAAAATTTGAATCAGTTCTCTTCTGGTATTAAAAATGTCCATCACAATTGTTATACCAGGGAGGGTTTGTTTGTCATTGTTAGCTATTCAATGATGCTTACAGTTCTACATATCACTTGAATTTGGTCGAGATACTTTAAGCAACATAATGTGTAATATTGCTCTATAGATATAGTATTAACTTACCTGTAATAAAGGCCTTGGTATTGAGTTTTCACCTGATAGCGTATCATGGGTTGCGTGTTGCGAGATTTGTTTCTTGGTTTTTCACCTATTACAGGCAATAGGTAATCGTCATGGTATTGGTGTTACAAGAGAAAGACCATTGAGTAGAACATCAAGCAAACAATCCTCTTAACGGTGTTATATTTACCATGATTTACTTCGTACTTAGTTTGTTTGCTGGTTGTTTGGGTTGACAGAGTAGCATCGAACAGCAGTACAGTGAGCTACAAGACCTGGCCACACAGCGCCGTGTTAAACTGAATGACAGTAAGAAACTCTACGAGTTCTACAGAGATGCTGATGATACAGTCGACTGGATTTCTGACAAGGGGGTCAGTGCTGCCTCTGAGGATTACGGACAAGATTTAGAACATATTGAGGTAATTGCTTTCTTACATTTGGAAGTTTTAGCTGTAAAAGGCCGGGGTTTTGGGTATGTAGTTTTTACAAAACAAGTTCGAACTGTTTATTAAACATTAATACAATGTAGGATCATTGTAACACATTATCTAATTGCAGTTGATGTTTATTGTTTTCAGATACTGCAGCAGAAATTTGAAGACTTTATTCGTGAATTAAACAGTGGGGAAGAGAGAGTAGCCGCCACAAATAATATGGCAACGCGAATGTGCAATGCTAAACATTTTGAGATGAACAACATTGAAAAACGCAAGAATGAGATCAATCAGATGTGGACTGAGTTGAAGGAAGTGGCACAGACTCGACAGGAGGTATGCCCTCCACCATAATCAATCATCTCTCTTTATGCTCTCATTATGCTAGTTTATGTTCTCTTGGTGTTGGTGTTTAATATTTATCTTTTAAATGTTATTAGTTCTGTGTTGTGATTTTTGTAAATGTTACCAGATCTATTGACTTTCTTGTTTCAGGCGTTAACTGGAGCGAAGCAGGTGCACATGTATGGCCGGGATGCAGATGATACACTGAACTGGATACAGGAGAAAGACGCTGTCATTTCCACTGATGATTACGGCCATGATTTGGAGAGTGTACAAGCTCTCAACAGTCGACATGAAGGACTAGAGGTAATACAATATCAACATGTACATGTAAACTGTACGTTTCGAGGTCATTAGCACATATGATAATATGAACTGCTGGTCTTCCCAAACATTTTCAGCAGGCCTACTTATTTCAATTGAGGTCATTGTTTTGCATGTATTTGCCTTTAATACTGCTTAGCCCATGTTATTAATTTACCAGTTTGTACTTCACATTTTAAAATGTTAGCTGTTAAAAGCAGTTTCATTGTCCGGGATACAGCTTTGAATTTTTTTAAACCCTATTAAGTCATTTTTATTACACAATGAAGATGTACTAAAGAAAGACTAAACTAAAACACAAAACGTACAAAATAATTGTAGGATTATGTGTTTCAAATGTAAGATGGTATTAAAGTCTTAATGTTCTCAATTATGTTTCACTTGTGTGACAGCATTTAAGATTCATACAGTAAACAGCCACTGCAAGACCTGTATAATATGCTTAGTGTTGTGTCTGCCCTCCAAACTCCACATGTTAAAGAACATGATGTGGACTATTATGCCTCAGTTTTGTCATCAGGTATATGAGTGAGTCACACAAGGTGGCTCCAGCAATTGCGGGGGTAGTTTTTACGAGGTTTCCTCTTGGTTTTCCACCGTAATAAGGCAAGGAACAGTATGAAGTGGACAATCCGTCGTCATATAAGTGAAATACCCTTCAGTATGAAGTAAAACTCCAAACAAACAAACAAACAAACAAGATTCAGTTTATTTGGAAATGAACCACTAAAATGCACTTTAAGAAATAAGAAATCGGTTCTAGGTTGAATATATATGCATTTCCAAACTTTTAGGGTAATTGATTTTGTGACATGTGCTTTAAGTTGTATATGTTAATTATATTTTGTTAGAGAGATTTGGCAGCTATCAGTGAACAAGTGGAGTCCATTACGAAGGAAGCCGAGCGTCTGATTGGATTATTCCCTGACGCTCAGGATCACATAGCTACTAAACACGAGGAGATGGTTCAGGCCTGGAATGGCCTGGTAGAAAAAGCCACATTGAGAAAAGATAAACTGCAACAAGCTGAACAATTACAGATGTACTTTGATGACTACAGAGAGTTAAGGTAATCTTTGTGATGTGGCATTCTGGGATACCATTTTTATACGCCTGTTGTAAAACAGGATGTATTATGTATTCACGTTGGCGGGCGGGCGGGCGGAGTCACAGTTTCC
>JAVFBX010240982.1:0-10424 GCA_034783855.1 Mopalia kennerleyi | reverse complement strand
ACCGACTGATATTATTTATTTAATCGCATAAAATTTGTTAATTTGGTTAATTCCTATCGGATATTATTTAAGAAGATACCTTTTCTTTTCATAACTCGTCACAACAAACCCACGTGCCTGAGCTTTCAGAGGAGCAGAGTTGAATTTTTAAAATTGTTATGAAAAGGGGCGTTGCTGGAATCAAAGTATATATTCTCAAACACTGAACAAAAATAATTTCAGAATAGTACATTTGCCCGGCAGTTCTTTTCGCTACGTGATGCTCGAAGGCGAATGAGTAAAAAGTAGCAACTGTGTAACAACAACAACAGACTATAGGCCTGGATCTCCGGCTATAAATCTTAATTTGACATTGATTATATTTGCTGTTCTAGTCAGTAGTTGTTACGGGTTAGTAGAGGATTTATTAAATTACAAAAATGGCGTGTACACAACTGAAAGCTGATGGATTTCAGGCTTATAAAGATTTGTTATCCGCCAACGAAGGAAAGGAAGTGTTTGCTCTGTTTACAGGAAAACCTGACCCATCCACTGGCAAGAGCTGGTGCCCCGATTGTGTGACAGGTAAGGGCAGGAATCACTCGTAGTGGCTGAAATATTTCACCTTGTTATATAAATTCTAGCACAATGTACAGGGCGATTTTCTCCATCGTAGCCCTACGCCCCGCCTATCTCAACCCGTGGTGGAAGTTGGAAACGGATCCTAGGCGACTGCTGCTATCACCGGCCTCTCAAAACATCTATCTGATTTTTCTCTGATTTGTTTTTGATACACTGAAAACAATGACTAGAATTTTACCTAATTGCCAATATTTCTTTTCCGATGGTTTTCAATCTTATTATTGCAAAGGGAGATAACTTCAACGTGTCAAATCGGGCAAGAAACTCAAATTAAACTTGATTTAAACGTCAAGAAAGAAAGAAAGAGTTATTGTGACTTTTGCATCCCCAAAAAATCAGAGAAAAATCAGATGTTTTGAGAGGCCGGTGATAGCGGAGGTCGCTGGAGGATCAGTTTAAAACTTTCACCATGGGTTGAGATAGGCAGGACGTAGGGCTAAGACGGAGGAATTAGCCCTATTCATTGTTCTAGATCGAGCATAGCTTTATAAATAATCCCTACATATACACCGGCTTTTAGGTGAATGCACAAAATGCGCAAAAATGAAATACAAAAACTACAGACATATTTCTTACAGTATGTAAATCTACGCAGGAGTCCCTTGTGCAACTTCTCTCAAATTTGAATCCTCAGCTTAAGGTTGCCTGGCTTGTATGTAGCAGAATTGGCCATGCAGCCCATGTTAAACTAGCCAACAGTCCACCACCGTTTCAATGCAATCCAGGAGACCAGACCGTAGCATCAATTCATCTGCTTATAGGATTGGGTTATTCCAACAGCAACTCTGGTAGAATGCCCTCCCTTTCATAAAAGTGTATTTGAAAAGATGGTGGACTGTTGGCTAGTTTAACGTGGACTTCATTGCATATTCATTTCATACGCCTGGATAAAAAGTTGCACAAGAGACTCTTTGAGACAACACTTATAAATCTTCCAAAACTAGCAAACTCACAAAATCCCTATTGGCTGTATGGGTGAACATGATATGAACAATTGAACAATACTTGATTAGACACAAGACAGAAAATCAATTCATGAATCTGTCCCCTCTTTGACCCTTCCCTTCAAAATATCTTAACAGTGTGGGCGTCAAGATCCATTCATGGATCTCTTGTTATACATGAGTTAACCTCGTTTTTGTTTTTTTTTCAGTCTTTGAGCCAACAAGAGCAGGAAGTTAAGTTAAGAAACAAGAATCTAGCTTCTGAGCAGAAGTCGGCCATGTTGAATATCTTTTATGATAGAAACCGTCCAAATTTAGGTCAGAAGTCTGTCAATCACTTGTTTGCTGTTAGCCTGCAGGCTTTGGAAGAGTGGCGGAATTTTTTAAGGTGAGATTTTGTTGATATTTCTCTGACATGGATTTTTTTATATAAAAGCTGGTGGGAATTATTTGATTTGTCGACAGTTGTTAATTTATTCTTATTTTCTCATGTAGGGATCCGTTAAAACAGTCAACTGTGATGAGTTTATCAAACGGGTGTCTGCTGTGTCCCCATGGTGGGTTGCTCTTCAAACCAAACCCTGACACAGGTCACATTGATTACAGGTAAACATCCATTTTGCCTTTTTGTCAGGAATATCCAATTTATTCTTTTCTACTAAGAAATGCTATATTTTATTCTTTTCATCTGATAAATGTCCAATTTATTGTTTGCCACTGAGAACTGTCCTATTAATATTTATCCTCTGAGAAATGTCTTTTTTTTTCTCTGGATCTCTGGCACAAATATCTAATTAATTATTTTCCTGTGAAACTCTATGAGAAGGGCCCAATGTTTTTTCTATGGATCTCTGTAGATATATATGTTGCTGGTTCTAGGTTGTACCTATTATGGCCAGCTGAGTGGGAGGTAATGAAAACACAGTTACAGGTAGATACAGAAGTACAGCTAATACGGAGCACTAACGAAGGTGGACAGGTGTGCTTTACTTCAACACCAGGTGAGGCTCAAATAATAACAAATTGATCATATATACACAAACACAAAACTTGAGCTGTCTATAACAGTGTGGGTATGATCCAAGAAGTACTGTTTGGTGATCTTTTCCATAACCAGCCAGTTACTAGAATTTTTATGTTGTGAAAACATTCTGTTTTTGAGTTGTTTGTCAGTAACTTGACATTCCTTGCATATTACTAGATGATTGTGAGGTATTGAATTTGAAAACCAATTTTTCAGAAAGTGGAAATCTATGACATGTTACAGAATTTTAATGAGTCATGAAAAATAGAAAAGTGTACCAATTTTGTTATACTGTTATATTTTAATCTCAGTTGATTTGAATTTCTGGTTAAGGAATGTTCTACCATTGCTGGTAATGGAGTAAGTGCTTGTTACACAGTGTTTCTTGTTGCAATGGTGGGAAGTTCTGTCAAGTACTGATGTTGATTTGGGAAAAGTCATGGGATTTTTCATAAAATATGGGCGGGTGGATGGAGGGAGCTTCATGTTTCCCTGGTGCTCTCAGAGCTAAAGGGGAACCGGAAGCTGATCTGTTTGTGGCGTCTGTATTGCGTCCTGTTTAAGTCCTGTATTTGTCCCGTCCTGTCTTTGTTTGTTGCCAGTGGTGTCGAGGGTGGTTTCCTTCACCTATTGGGCTGGCACGTCGTCATATAAGTGAAATATCTTTGAGTACGACGTTAAACCCCAATCAAACAAACATAAAATATGGTCTTGCCAAGTCCTGGAATTCAATCTGTACATGTGTGGGTGAACCCTGCACTGATAAAAGCGAGATAATTTAACCGATTTGACTTAATCCAGATGTTGACAGTAGCAGCAACCCCATTCAACCCATGCATGAACCCAATGGCTTTCAAACCAGCAGTCACAGGATCAGCCATCTATGGACCCTCAGGTGTATGAGTGAGTCACACGAGGGGTCGTTTTTACAGTTTCCTACCGGTTTTCCATTGTAATTAGGCAAGGAACAGTGGAAAGTGGACAATCCATCGTCATATAAGTGAAATACCCTTGAGTATGACGTTAAACCCCAATCAAACCAATGGACCATATTTAATGTCCATAACCCCCCCCCCCCCCCATTCCCTTTTTAGTCCACCATTGACACCTTTTTATTAGGGTCTGATGATAAATTCAGGAATTTAGAAGTCCTCATTATAAAAGTGCTTTGATTGCAGGGGTATGTGAGGAGTGTCTGCAGTCACGGGTACAATTAGAGGAAGACGAGAGGTATAATTATGCTGATGCTATCATCTATGTCCGCAAACTCACAGCGGGGAAATCCGTCGTCCCGGGACTTCAAAACCAGGCTATCCGATTTCCACTCAGTGATAGCAGCAAACTAGAGAATGATGATCCAGATTTTATACAGGTAATTAACAATAACATTTATAATGTAATTTGAATAAATATACCTGTAGATGGGTCAATAGCTTAGTACATGTATCTTATGTAAACAGTTTGTCATCATCAGTGCAAGCTTCTGGTTGTCGCAGTGCTTTCTAAAGTCAGGGGAAAAAATTGCCAGTCTGTTGTCCATGTTGTAGCATCCTTTGTTGTGGACAATTTAACAAAAAGCAAGAAATCTATTTTTCATGGAGTTCTAAAGTACTATGTCACCAGTCTATGTGGAACCATTTAAACAAACACAAAAAGCTTTTTGTAGGTGAAGAAATATGAGTGCATAAATGTATTGTTTTTGTCCACCACTGCTATAGTAGAGGAGGACTTAGCAATGCAACTTGGCATCCATCCATCACAAATGGTTGTGTACACACTAGCTTGAAAACAAATTCATTTAGCTTCCTTCTGTTAAGACGATGGATGGAATTGCATTTCACTAATATGGCTTTTATTACATAATTTTAACATTCATGCCTGTAGGTGTTGTAAACATGATGAGTAGAGAATAAATTCACGGATTAACTTTAAAATGTGAATATAGTTCCTGCCTTTAAGATAATGGATTGGATTGAATTTCGCCATAAAAGAATGCCTGCCATTGCATTATTTAACAATACTCATTCCTGTATAAGTAGGAAAATGTGATTTGACCGGGATAACATGTATGAACGTATAGTTAAATAAAAAGCCTGCTTGTTATCAATTTGTTATCCCGAGTTGCCCATATTTGAGATATAAGGGGCATTAAGGGCAGTACTGAACTACCTATTAAATAGTATTTCTTGTCAAAACCCACTGACACACATTCATATGAGCACTTTAAACAAACAAACAATTTAGACGAGGATTGTTTTAAGCACCCACAAGGATCTAGCTTATAGTCAGATTTCCTTACTTTCTGTACTAAGTTACATTTCCTCAACCGTGCTTTTAAAACCCTAGGGTTCTAGTTTATGTTGGAAGCAACTAAAGAGAAAGACAGGATTATATTTTTTTGAAAAATTATATGTCCTACAGAAGTAGTTCTAAATCTTTAAGAATTTTTATACATTTGAAATGTTTGAAAAAATTTGTTCTGATGATAGGCACAAAGTGGAACAGTAAAGAGGAAGAAGCCATTACTGGAGAATGGAGATTGGCAACTAAAAGTACCTCATTTACAGGAGAGTTCTGTCAGGAAAAGTAACCGCCATAGAAGAATGAGGGGAGAAAAAGAAATCAGTATTTCTTCATCACAAACTTTAAAGGAACTCAAAGTTAAGGTAATAAATTTGTCCTACTAACTCCGAGATCACCTTCCTGTTCTGTATTGAAACAGTTTGGATGAAGAATAGAGCCGCTGGTGGTTGGAGTGAGCTTCCTGGGGTTCTCAGAGCTAAAGGGCAACATGAAGCTAATCTGTTTGTGTTGCCTTTGGATTGCGCACTGTGCTTGTTCTGTATGCAAGGGGCATTGAAGGTGGTTTCTTTCATCCATTGGGCTTGCACCCTGTCATGTGAGTGTAAGTAGGGTGTTAAACCCCAATCAATCAAACAAACAAACAAGAACATAAAAGGTTCTATTAGGTACATCATGTGATCATGTGATCTCACAGGATTCATTTCACTTCCAGGTACAGACGATGAATGTGGTGTTGGAAGGTTAATTTTCCTCCAGTGCTAAGTGAAGACAGCCTCGCTACTCTTCAAATAAACTGCCCTTAGCCAGAGGGCTCCCTCCAACACATTGTCTAGAAAACAAGATGGATTAATTGATTGATTGGTGTTTTATGCTGTGCTTTAGGGCACTTGACTTATATTATGGTGGTGTATTCCAACAATAACAATAATTACTCCAGTGCTAAGTGAAGACAGCTTTGCTACTGTTCAAACAAACTGCCCTAAGCCAGAGAGCCTAGAAAACAAGAAGCTCCCTCCAACAAACTATCCAGGAAACCGGAGTAATGAAGTTGATGTTCTGATGATTGCTGTGTTTATGTTTGTAGATCATGAAGGTATTCTCCGTCGCTCCGTTTGACCAGACACTTATGGTTGATGGCCGTCTTCTGGTTGATGACAAAGCTACCTTGAAAACACTCAGAGTTCCGCCTGGGGCCATTGTTTCTTTAAAAGTAAGTGAACAAAATACAACATGTTAGGATTCCTCATGCAGTCATAATATATATTCGGTTCAAAATTTGTAACTCTACATACATGTAGTTAAGTTTAAGGGCAATAACTCTTCTTGTAACAGCATAAATTCGGCGAATTTCAATAGGTTTCACAAAGTCACAAGAATGGTTTTACATACACATTTGAAGACTTCAGTTGGTCTCCAGCTATAGTGTCGATGATAACAGCCACAGACAGACATACATGAAGACTGCAATACCCCTAGACCAACCAACATCAATTATCTCCATTTCAAGATTCCAATGGTGACAATAGCAGCATCATCAAATTATCTCCCTTGTCAATATTAAGAGACTCTCATTTGACCTTTTTGTACTTGACCAGGCCGATGAACCGGAGGATGAGTCGATGGTTATTGAAGATTTATACAAAGGTGAGGAAAGAGGCTATCCAAAAGTCTTTGTTTTGGTTCAATATTTTGATTTGGCATAAGATAGACAATGGTTTATTGACTTAGATTGTACAGTTGTAGTGGCTTAAGCTCCTCTTTCTGTATCTATTTTTCATGGACTATGTAATCCTTCGGTGTAATGGTCACCTGAGAGCTTCCGAGTTATCCGTATCCAATCGTAAAGTTTTATCAGCTGTTAATAGTCCAACTCTTACTGCTATTTAGCTTTCTATAACCTGTGACAGGGCCTTAGTGGTTAGTGAGTGCGCAAACTTATCCTACTTCAATGTATTATTTAAAGGATCGAGTCCGTTGGTTACTCCCCAGGTAAATCAGTGAGTCACACGATGGGGGGATACGAGGTTTCCTCTCAGTTTTCCACTGTAATTAGATAATAAGCGATGTGAAGTGGACAATCTGTCATCCTAAAAGTGAAATAGCCTTGAGTATGACGTTAAACCCCAATCAACCTGCGCCTGCGACCGTGGCATAGTGGTTACCGAGTGCGCCTACTTCGATGTACTGTTCACAGGATCGAGTCCGTCTGTCGACCCTCAGATATATGAGTGAGTCACAAGATGTGGCTCCGGCAATCGCCGGGGTGGTTTTAACGAGGTTTTCCACCATAATGGGGCTAGGAACAGTGTGAAGTGGACAATCCGTTGTCATATTAGTGAAATGCCCTTGAGTACGACGTTAAACCCAAATCAAACAACACAAACCAATCAACCTGCAACATTGATAAGCATGTTGGATCACTGATCCTCCTTTGATGGACCACACAGGTGGACATCAACCAAATGAGAGAGATAACCATGACCAACATAGGGTGGATCAGATCCTCCTTTGATGGATCACACAGGTGGACATCAACCAAATGAGAGTGATAATCATGACCAACATAGGGTGGATCAGATCCTCCTTTGATGGATCACACAGGTGGACATCTGCCATATGAGGGAGATAACCATGACCAACATAGGGTGGATCAGATCCTCCTTTGATGGACCACACAGGTGGACATCAACCAAATGAGGGAGATAACCATGACCAACATAGGGTGGATCAGATCCTCCTTTGATGGACCACACAGGTGGACATCAACCTAATGAGGGAGATAAGCATGACCAACATAGGGTGGATCAGATCCTCCTTTGATGGACCACACAGGTGGACATCTGCCATATGAGGGACTCCCATGAGGTAACCTTGACATGCATAGGGTCCTGTTTATTTACATTGCCTACTACTAGTATGTTAAGTGTAGTAGAGTAAAGAATGGATAGTCCATCGTCATACAAGTGTAAATTTGTATGACTTTTAACCCCAATTAAAGAAACAATCAATGCCTTTCACCAGGATACATTTGTGCTAATTGATCAGTTGATGTAAAATCTTTGACTATGATATTGAGGTCAAAGGTCACTGAGGAGTTGAGCTTGCCAATATCTGCCCAAGTCCTCTGAGATGTTTTACAGAGTTGTCTGAGTATTAAAAAGAAACAACTGGAATTGACACAAATAGAGAGCTCCTAATAACACCATGTTTAAAACGGTTTGATAAAATTCATTTTTTTTATTTGTTTGTATCATTTATTTTTTTTTTTTTATGTTTTCTTTCCTTTCTTCCTACATTGATTCCTCATTATTATTTTTGTGTATAGTCTAATCTTTTCTATTTGTTTATCTTTCCAGTTTCCAGCAGACCGGAGGCAGGATTTAAAGGAACAGGATTACTGAACAGATAACAGGGAATAGGAGGGGAAAAATCACTACAAGTTCTTATAATGCAACAACAACATCATGCAAAGTTTGTTTTAAAATTTTCAAGAACAAACAATTACGCAATCCAAAATCTTGGTTTTTTTTTAAAAATAAATTTAAGAATATTCAGAAAATCTTTTTAAGCCAGGGGAACCTGGACTGGAACATATTTTGATTGGCTTTGGTATTTTGAAAAGTGTCTAAAAGTATACTATCATTTACAAGACAGTATAAATATGTTGTTATACTCTCGATAAAACACACAATCAGTTAACCCTATGAGATTCTCATATACTGTACTATGAACAGCAGGCCTGCTTACCGGGTGTATTCAGGAGTATTGTGTACACCTAATTTATGTTGAATAGACTGATAGACCATTAAAATACACACAGAAATCAATATTCTGTGCTATGTACAAAAATACACAAAATGGTAAGAAAATACTCCTAAAAAGCTATTTTTTACACAGAAATTTCGTCTAGGGTAGATTTTTGAATGCGCATCAAAATCATGTATTTTGTTGGCCAGAATGTCTATTTACTGGTGAATATGCGCTCATCAAAACTTGAATAAACCTACAGAGCTTCATATACTGATGCTCAAATTTAATTTAGGAGAGCATTAATTTATGTTCTGCACTCATATGAAAAAAGAATTCTATACACTGTGTTTATTAGTTGATATGCTTGTCATAATGGCGACCATATTGTGTTGCAGGGGTTCATAGAGCTCCAAATATAGAGTTTTTTTACTGAAACAAAAAATCTACTTTTTTAGTATCATATTGAATTTGTTCATTTGATTTTATAATGCCCAACTATTTTTTTTTAATCATACTTAAACATTAGAATTGAAGTCTGACTTTAGTTTTTTTTAAATAATGCCTTAAAATGACCCATTTAGGGTAGTTAAGCTCGACTTCTATGAACCCCTGTGATAAGAAAGTTGAGGTGGAGTACATTTCAAGAAAATAGAGGCACAACAGATCCCGCAGAGGTTTTATCACTGTTCAGTACATTTCAGGAAAATAGAGGCACAACAGATCCCGCACAGGTTTTATCACTGTTCAGTTTTGGCAAGGTTGCACTTGCACATAATGCATCGCTCAAGATACAACGTAACGCTGATTCCGAGTCTACAAATTAATTGTTTGTGCTACAGCCATTTTCCTCCCACAGTATTGTTTGAATACATTCCTCGACTGCGAAAAATTTTCTTCTTCAACCTTGATTGGTCTGTTTCCAGAACTTTACATTAATTCCGAAAAAAAACTCTTTTAAAATAAATACTTTCTAGGAAAACCAAAAGAGTCTTTAAGAAATAGTATAATTATGTAACAGTTTGAAATCACTAATGTCTGCATTTGAATTTAGTTTATTCATTATACAGATACATGTAGCTTGGTTATGAATTGCTGTTCGGCAGATTATTGTACAGTCTTCAGATAAATTTAGACCAAAAAATTCACTGAGGGGATGATGTCCTACAGCTCCAGATCCATGCTGCTTTTTTTTTAATTTATGAATTTGGTGAAATTGGTGTTCGTCCATCTGTCAAAATTTTTTGTGAACATGCTAGCATGAAAACAAATTCAGCGATAAACTTGTTAAGACGTGACAGCGGATGCATTTCACCAATCTCTGTAAAACGAAATGGCTGTTACTACATCATTTTAGGATGTTTCTGCCTGTATGTGTTGTTAACATGATAAGGAGAGAATAAAACCCCAATCAAACAAACAAATCAAACACGCTATGAAGCTTTCTTTAAATGTGTCAGGAACCTGATAATTTTGAGATCAAATTCACAGGTTAGCTTTCTACTACATTTCATCAAATTGCTCAAAACAGTACTATGGCCGCCATTGCATTATATTACAATATTTACACCTACGTGTTGTAAACATAATAATTTGAATAACTTGAAACTATTACCATAGCTCCAAGGAAAGATCAAATGTCTTTTGATTCTAATATTGTGGCGCTAATAGTCCAGTACAAGCAGTTTACTCCATGTTCGCTTCTTTTAAAGTTTAGGTATTAGCGATGACTTCAGTTTCTAAAATGGCGGCCATTTCTTTACATTTTGTTGTGTACATGACCT
>JAVFBX010240960.1:0-10425 GCA_034783855.1 Mopalia kennerleyi | reverse complement strand
CACTCTGTGGGTTAGTATATGGACTTGTGATTAACTAAGAAATAGTCTATTAAGAGACTCTTTTACAGCATGTTTCTGCTGGTTGAGTGATTGATCAATGTTTTATGCTGTGCTATTTCACTTATTTGACAGCGGTGTATGATCAGTAAATGACTAGAGCAACATAATCATAGCAGGTGCTTGCTGCTGAGTTGCAAATGCAATGTTCCTCGTAAGCTGCAATCTGTGCTTTAAACATACTGTCCATAGTCATTAATCAAACTTTACCAAGTTGCATGAAAGGATTTAAATTCGGATGAAACTTTTACCAAGTTGCATGAAAGGATTTAAATTCTGATTAAACTTTACCATGTTGCATGAAAGGATTTAAAAAGGATTTTTTTTCTTTTGCTGGGTGGTTGGAGGGTGATTCATGTTGCCTTGGTGCTCTCAGAGCTAAAGGGGAACAGGAAGCCAATCTGTTTGTGGTGCCTGTATTGTCTCCTGACGTTGTCATCTATTTGTCCGTTTGTCTTGTCTGTTTGTTGCCAGTGGTGTAGAGGGTGATTTCCTTCACCCATTGAGCTGGCACATTGTCATATAAGTGAAATAACCTTGAGTATGACATTGAACCCTAATCAACCTTTAATTTCTCAATTCATTTCCAATGCCAGAACTTTAAACGTTGATTGTTTTTCAGTACTGGGAATGTGATTGAGCCATTTGCTTTGTCACAGCGTCAAACTCCTAACCAACCGTTTGTGTCTGGACACCCCAAAATGGACAGACTGAGAGATATTGTACTGGAACATTTCAATAAGTACAAAGGTGAGGACAAATGGAATACACAGATGTTTATTTTTTTCTTAAAACCAAGAGGACATGGAAAAAAGATCTTATATTACCGCTTATTTCTGATAAGAAATCGGCTCTATTTTAAGCCTTTTTATTGCAGCCTGTATGTTTATTTACCTGTTTGTCTAACTATTCTTTAACAGACTCTGTTTTAAACATTGTGATAACATACTTAATGGGCCCACAGTGGTATTAATAGAATAGGGTGTTAGGTTAATGTCTTATTATTATTAGAACATTGTGATAATATACATAAGAAGACAAATTTATGAACATTTCTGAGACTTGAATATTGACAAAATTTTAAAAATAATTTTTATGATCTTCACGGCCCACGGAAATGGCTAAGTGATAGCATGTGAACTTACTAATCCTACTTCGATTTACCATTACCAGGATGGTCTGTCCACCATCAGGTATATGAGTGAGTCGCAATCGCCAGTTTTCCACCAAAATTAGACAAGGAGCAGTGTGAGGTGGACAATCTGCCGTCATTTAAGTGAAATACATGCCAAGCCAGTTTAGCACCACCACAAGTTTTGATCTTACCACCGTATTACATTATAGATTACAAAACATGGTCACAATCATGGTACTACTTTAATTGGTTTATTCTTTTCATTCCCACAGAACAAGGTTTGGGCTCCACAAGGATAATGATTTTCTCTCAGTATCGTGACAGTGTTAGTGAAATCACAGACATGCTAAGCCGACATAGGCCGGTTGTTAAGGTGATGAGTTTTATTGGTCAATCATCTGCTGGGAAATCAACCAAAGGGTTCACTCAGAAGGAACAGTTAAAGGTAATTAGAGAATATATTAGCATTCTTACTAAGTTGACATATATAGAACGATAACAAGGACTTGATGAACTTTGAAAGTCTCATTTGAACATGTTTCCCATGGATCCATAAAATACAGATTAATCGTTTATTTATAATGTTGCATTTCAGTTTAGTTTTATAATTTGGGTTTGTCACACTAACTCAGATTTAAAAAGGAAATCTTGATTAATCAAACTTTCACGTCTGTGACCACAAATCTGACCCATAATTAATTAGAATGTCTGTACTCATAAACCTTGAACCAAATAAGAACATTCAGGATTCAGATTAATGAGACCTACCCCATTTGTCGTAACAAAACTGGATCCTAACTAATTATCATGTTTGTGTCTGTGATCATAAACCTGGATTTTAAACAATTTTAATATTTTTGTTTGTGTTCATCAACCTGAACCCTCATTAATAATAATATCTGTGTCTGTGATCCTAATCTTGGATCCTGATTAATTAAAACAAACTATTTTAGTGTCAGATAATCAGTGAAGAACATATGTATTGCATTGTGGATAGAAAACTGACTTATATGTGATGTGACTGATGTCCTTTGTCAGGTAATGAAAAAGTTTCGTGAAGGAGGATACAACACATTAGTGTCCACTTGTGTGGGGGAGGAGGGATTAGATATAGGAGATGTCGACCTCATTATCTGCTTTGATGCCAGTAAGAGTCCAATCAGATTGGTCCAGAGAATGGGACGTACAGGACGAAAAAGAGAGGGGAATATTGTCATGTTGATGAGCGAAGGAAAAGAGGAACAGGTTGGTGGCTATTTTATTATTCTGATTATAACAGTTATACACAGCTGGGGAAATATATGCCCTTATTTATCAAACCTGATGACCACCGTTTCTAATCAGCCTTATTCACAGTGTGTACATGTAGGATCCTGTGAGAAATTAGTGGTCGTGAGAAATTTTGCTTTTTTTCCAGGGGTGAGTGGGGGGAAATTTTTTAGATTTGATGCCAGATTGCCAGGAAGTTTTGCATTTTTTCTTGCCCTGACAGCAAGAAAAGTATTCACCTTTACATTGTCAGGTATATAGCCAGAGTCCGTACTGCAAGAAAAGTATTCACCTTTACATTGTCTGGTATATAACCAGAGTCCGTACAGCAAGAAAAGTATTCACCTTTACATTGTCAGGTATATAACCAGACTCAGTACAGCAAGAAAAGTATTCACCTTTACATTGTCAGGTATATAACCAGACTCAGCACAGCAAGAAAAGTATTCACCTTTACATTGTCAGGTATATAACCAGAGTCAGCACAGCAAGAAAAGTATCCACAAAGCTATCCTGAATGGAAGCCGCACACTGCAGTTCTATCCTCACAGTCAAAGGTTGGTCCCTAAAAACCTAGAGCCAAGATGTCACAAAATGCACATCACTGTACAGAAAAGTTTTGTCAGCACTGTGAAGGGGAGAGCATCCAAGACTGCCAACAAGAATTCTAATCTAACAGGACTGTTTGAACAAGCTGGTACAGTAACAACATTTAAAGGGGATCTCCAATAATTTTGAGGGTCTGGGAAATTATTTTCTTGAAAAAAAA
The DNA here is from genome assembly GCA_034783855.1 of Mopalia kennerleyi. Lineage (NCBI taxonomy): Eukaryota > Metazoa > Mollusca > Polyplacophora > Chitonida > Mopaliidae > Mopalia > Mopalia kennerleyi. Next base: position 7,195 of record JAVFBX010240960.1, on the reverse strand, counting down.
GAATCTAAATGTAAACAATAAATTAATAAACAAATACTAACGCCTTAGTTAATTGGAAGGCAAAAGCCACAAGTATTTATTTGTTTTGATTTGGCTGTTTGTTTGGGTACCGTAAAGTGACACCGTGAATGATGGAATGTGGCGTTGTGAAGACACTATCAAAGATAGCTAATTATGGGAAAAAAATTGTATACATATATATAACCAGGAAGACACTAACTAACTAATGCATGCCCTTAGTTGCCAAACACTCAATATTAAAATTGTCTTAACAATTTTCAGCAATATATTATATTATCAGCCCCAATAAAAGATTATTCCAACTGTTTTCTTTCCCAAACTAACAAAAATATTCAGCCCGAAAGTGTAATTTCTACAACATTTCTGTCAATGCATTTTCCAAAACATTCTGATTCTTCTCTCCATTGATCCAGACATGACAGAATGATAGGTAATGAGATCATTACCTGAATCATCACTGTCACTTACCTTTCAAACTTGACACAAACTTGTTAAGTGAGGTAGAACAGTTTAAACAATGTTTTTGCAATAAAACAACATTATTTATGTTGTTACAAATAATATCAATCCCAATGTTTGATTACATAGTGTTGAAAAAAAGGTACCAAATGTTTCAAATTCCTGTTGTAAACTACAGGTATGTAAATACTGAAATAGCGTAGACACAATGTAGTTGGTAATGAATACAAAAGGAAAGTTTTGGTGTTAGCTCTGCTGCTCATTGTGTATTTCCCAGGCAAGTCAAGATCCAAAACTGACGGCAGATTAAGTGAAACTGAGCTGAAATACTGGACTGAACATTTTCAATTACCTCAGGATCAAATTCCCTGGCTTCCACAGACTACCTTTAATTCATTTAAAAAGAAGGGACAAAAACAGGTTTGTAATTATCAAACTTCTATCGCAATATTGATCTTTTTTTTAAGTGTAATTCACTGATCTGTATTGTCTGACATCTTAAGCATTTACTCTATAACTTACAAGGTTTATTATTCAGGCTGTAAATACAAGCCATTCTATTTAAGAACTCTTACCAGGGCTTGGTTTAAATTGTAAGCTGCACTTATCTCACATACACTGTCAGTCTACATGTAGGTGGGGTTTTTTTTACTTGACGATTGGATATGATAATTTGTAATATGTCTAATTCCATGCAGACGATTCCCTCAGATGAACAATGCAGTCCTAAAGGCCCCATGTTGAGATTGTCAGAGTGGATGCCATGGCAGAACCGTAGACACAGCACCATGTTGATAGAGCACTCTGTCAGAACCACCCACTTAGTAGAGATGATGGAGTTTATAGATCTTCAACGTGAGTTTTAAAAGCATATAATACTACTTGGTGTGGTGATATCTGAGCCTGCAAACTGGTTAGGGACAGTTTGTTTGTAGAGTAGCAATGCTGTCTTTTATTAACACTGGAGAAAGATTAAGTTTTCAAGGTTATCGAAGCACTTTGCTTCATGGTTGTGCTAATGTCAGTGAGTGTTGTAATACACCACTGTCATTCAAGTGAAATACCCCTACGGTTTCCTCTCGGCTCTCCACCTTGTTTAAGAAAGAAAAAGAGTAAGAAGTGGATAATTCGTCATCCACAAAGTGAGCTACCCTTTGAGTACGATTAAAAACCACTGGTTAGACAAACAAACATCTTATGCATTGGAATAGAAGAGTGTGTCAGTAAGATGGATTTTTTTTCTTCCAGAGATGTTGGGGGATGAGGATGACAGTTATGGAACAGAAATGGCTGCTTACTTAAACAAAGACCTGATTATTTGTCCAAGTAAAGATGGTACAGATCAAGAAGGTATCAAAAAGTTTTGTTCTACTGTTCAACAGAATGAAGTAACACTACAAAACAAGAAGCCGAAGACCAAGAGGATTGTCAGTCTACCATCATTTGAGTCAGACAATGCAGACAGCAACAGCGATGAAGATTTACCTCCCTTTCTGGAAAATTCTTCTGTCAAGGAGACTGAAATCAAAATGAAACCAAACAGTAATGCTAGAAAGACTTGTAATAAACGGAATAAAGCGTCAGACTCTATAATTAACAATGGTGAAAGTGAAACTCTCACTTTGAAAAGAAAGAGCTCTAAATCCAAAAAGACACCTGGTAATGGTGTTCACATTTCAAGAGCTAAACGAAAGAATAAACGAGTTAGAAGTGGGGGACATGCTGTTGTAGAGATTATATTGGATGGTGAAGATGAACAGGATTTTGATTTGCCTACAGACACCGTTCACCTTGAAGAAAATCCAACCAACTCTACTTCTACTGTTGCTAAGAATCTGTCTCCCAATCAATTATCTTATTCTAAAGATGATAAAGTGACTGAACCAGAGATCAATATTGAAGGCTATAACTTATCCCAATTGTTGCCTGATTTCACATCTATTGGTAAAGGCCTAAACTCTCCAAGTTTTCTTCAGGGCAGCTTTGAAAGGTCTGATAAGAGCATAACAACACCAGAACACCATTCGTATCCCAGAAACCATCCTCAGTCCCCTGGTTACCATGTACTTTCCCCTCCTCCAATTGAAGAGGTAGAAAAGATATTTGCTAATATTGACAATCCCACCGTGTTTTCAGGAATAGATTTACTACAGCTTGTAGATGAATGGGAGAAAGAAAAATTATTTCAGAAAAACAAAAATTCTAACAACTTTGGAGAAGACGGAGGTTGTACGGACATAATTCAGAAAAATAGAAATGATATTGTAGAGCATCATGATATTGTTTTGAATCCGTCCAAAAGGCAGAAAGTATCTGTGTCTGAATGTAGTGTATCTGTGTCAGTGAGCTCTGGATTTCCAACAAAGGATTGTCCTAATAGAGAGAAAGAGTGTCAGCTCAATGATATCCCAGGAAATCTGGAAAAGGGAAAGGAGGATGATATCGTCCTTAAGACCCCCCAGGAGCCCTTGTCCAGTACAAAGAGGTTAAGTTTGCCATCCCCTCAAGGAGATAGTGCTGACGAAGACATGAAATGGGATGGTCATCTTGGTATGGATGGTGGAATTGACCCAACAACTACCCCAAACCAGAGTGAAAGTGCCAAGACTGTAAAAACCTGTAAAGTTCTGCCTCAATCTAGATCTCTCAACCAGTCCAGTCCTCCTCTGCTGGATATGTCGAGTGATCTATTGGAGGATTTTCCTGACATTGATAATGTTGACAATAGTGTGTTTGTATCTCAGGGGTTTCCTCAGGAGTTGGAGACCTCTGTAAGTGGAAACAAATCTAGTAAAAGGATATCAAACAATTTATCATGTTTAACAAACGATGAATTAGGTTATCCAGAATTTTCTGATAAAGTGGAAGATGTTTCCATGGAGATGTTTGATGATGCTGAAATTATTGAAAATTATGGCGCATTTGATTTGGAATTGTCAGAAGGTGAAAATAGTGATGACATTAAGGTTGGGTGTACAGATCAAGGTCAAGATGTGGATACCATTGAGGAAGAATTGGTAACAAACATTGCAACTGCATATTGTGATTTAGAGAAAGCTGGTACTTCTCAGAACACGGAAGCAGCAAATTATGACCAGAAAAAAAGTATCAAATCTAATTTTATATGTAACATGGAAACGATTGGTCAGTTGAATGATAACTACGAGACTAATGACACCGAGGATAAGTTCCCACCTGTACTCAACACTCACCTGCCCTTCAAAGCTTACACTACACCTAAAGGAACTAACACACCTGTGGCAAGGGTCACTCCTTTCTCTAAAAGCCAGGACACAGATATCACAGACTCAATGTTTGATGACACAGATGACATGTTCTTGTCTCACCTAAAAACACCTGTCAATGTTCGTCAAGGTCACACATCAACTGGGTTAACTCCTGGCAATCTATCTGCTGGTCAGTTAGATCAGTCAGAGTTCACATTCACTCAGGCTCTGGAGTGTTTACATGATAGTCCGGCTCCTTCACCACATATCACACCAAAAACCAATACCGGTCGAGGCTTCCAGAGACCAGCTAATTACGACCATAAGACTGCTTCCCCTGCTCAGAAGGTCAATGAAGAATCACACAAATCTACTGATTTCCCTTTTACATTGGAAACGCCCAAAACAAGCCGGACAGAAAAGCCACACAACTCTACAGGGAAATCTGCATCTTTGACACCATCAGTATCTTCAAATATCATTGTGTCACAGAACAGTCCGTCTCCGTTTGAGAAATCATCTCACCAGCCTATTGGTCCTTCAAAGAGTCCAACTTTTACTGGGTCAATCAACAATACTGCAGAGGCCTCATGTGACCGAAGCATAGCATTGTTCCAGGATTCTGACTCTGATAGTAACGATCGGCCTCAGTTTGAGTTAGAGTTTATGTGGGAGGATGGGGATGTGATCCCTCCCTCTCCTGTTCACGATAAGTCCGTCGCACATAAATCACTGTCTAAATGTAGTCAGAGTATGGTGTTTGGCAAAAAACGAAGTTTCCGAGAAACGAGCTCAATCAGGGAACATTCTGGGGATTTAACACAATTAAGTGAACAAAGCAGTTTACCGTTTGAAGACTCTGTGGTATTTCCTGCCCCGAAACCACTACATAAAAGCCGTGTGGGATCCGCAGTACACCGAGGACCCAGGGGAACAACTGGTGGTGATGATTTAAAGCTACTAGATGAACATAGTACTAAGCAGTTAGATGAAGATTCTGTGATATTTGCGGAGCCTTCTTCAGATTCTATTATCTTTCATAAACCTCTCTATTCCAAGTCAAATAAGGGATCACAGGATTCTTTTGTTTGTCCTGAGCCACAAAGGGTTAAACTAGATGACAACATGGAGAACTCAATAGTGTTTCCTGGTCGTTCACCTAAGAAATCAGCAAGGAAATCAATGGAATTCGGTGATTTTAAGTCCAATCAGTCTCCTGAACCTAGTGATATTAAGGACTGGGACATCTTGCTTGATAGTGATTCCCCTGAAAGACTTGATCTACATGAGGAGGGGTTACCTTCAAGCCCAGTCTTCACACCTACAGTTCCTGTCAGTGCAAGTAAGTCTCTTACTGTTGTTAAAATACTAAGTTACCGAAGCTAGTTCTTGTTCTCTTTGTTTATATTCATGCTCTGTTTTTAGATAAACAACACATTATCCCTATGTTGTCATGGAGACCTGCAAGTTGAGTAAGCAATTGAGATTTCTTACCTTTCGACCAGATTAATAATTCCAAAAACAATAAAATGAGAGAAAAACTAAATTCTTGACAAAAAGATGCATTTTATTGAAAATTAAAAGGCTCTCTTACTGGCCAGGGAGATAACTCTGATTCTGATGATATATTTATGTTTCCAGGGACTGTTCATGTTGGTGGTGAGGAGGAAAGCTCAGATTCTGATGATGATATTTGTCATAGGAGAATGAAAAGCAGCAAGATAGCTATTGTTACATCTCCAGCTACTCCCTCTCATGGCACTGGTAAGTTGAGTTAGTTATCAACATGTGCACAAGTATAGATTTTATAGCACTCAAAATTAAGCAGAAAAAAAAATGTAAATTGAAACTTTACATATAGCATTTGTCTCACTGATGAGTTTCACAAAGTAGCCCCAAAAATAATGTGAGACACTGATGTAGGCCAGTATGCCATCTCGTCGACTCTCAAACAGAATTGGAGATAATCTTATATGCGTTTCTTGTATGTATATTTTAAGGTGCCCATACGTATGTTTTTTTAGCTATGTTATATACATGTATCATAGTTTGTTCTGTTTTTTTGCTCCCAGAGCTCTGACATTAAAACCAAAACTGTCTTTGTTGTATGTCTTGTGACTGTCATGTCATTGTTTGTTGCTAGTGACACGAGTATAAATTTTCTTCACCCTGGGACGAAAATGAAATATCATTGAGTATGGTGCAGAATTCCAATCAAATGATGAGCTGTTGTTGGATCTTACTGTTGCTCCAGTGTTCTAACAGTTCATGGGCAACGCAAATCTTTTTGTTGCTGTCTATGTATCGCATTCTCTCATTGTCATGTGTATGTTTGTTAGTTGCCAGTGGAGAGGAGGATGATTTTCTTCACCCCCTGTCATATGAGTGAAATAAATTAAGGTACATAGCAAAGCCCCAATTAGACAACAGCCCCACTTTATAAACAGAGCGCAGTCAGAGTGTTGATGACATTGTTGATCCTGATTTTGATATAGACATTAATGCTTTTATTTTCGCTTCATTCAGCATTATGTTCAGGTCAGTATGATGTGTAGAAAGATGGAAAAATACACTACTTTTAAGCCAAATCAAGAATAATGTGAATATTTGTACTTTCTCTGTAGAAGATGACACAACTCCACTGAAACATGTCGAGTTTAAAAGACCACAGCTATATGAAGCTGGTGTGACTAGGGGTAAAACGATGGTAAGTATAAATCATTAGGTGTCTGTACTTGGTCGTTTTCCTAACCTCTGGGAACTGATTTAATTTACAAACTAAGTCTGATTGTACTTGGCATGGGATGTTATATCGGCTTAAGTTGATAACATCCCTGAGGTCATTTTTCCTATGTATAAGTGTAGTTTTTATTGTCCACCACTACTATAGTTTGGGGGACTTAGAAATTCTAGTCGGCGTCTGTTTATCCCTGTTTGTCCTTCTATCCGTTACAGATGTTTGGAAACAGGCTAGCTTGAAAACAAATTCACTGATGAAGCTTCCTCCTGTTAAGCTAGACAACAGATGTTATTGCATTTCACCAAACTTCGTTAAATGAAATGGCTGTTATTACATAATTTTAGTTATTCATACCTGTATATGTTTTGAACACGCTAAGTTGAATATAAATTCACTGATTAACTTTAAACTATGAAGATGGCCGCCATTGCATTATTTTACAATATTAATTACTGTATGTTGTAAACACTATAACTATGTAACAAATTCATGGATTAACTCAGAACATGAAATATAGTCTTATCTTACTAAGACAACAGATGGGATTGAACTTCAACAAATTCCATAAAACAAAATGGTCACCAATGCATATTTTACAATATTCATGCCTATGCCCCTATGAAAAAGTACCACAGAAAACTTTAGTAAAATTACTATAGTAATCTATGGTATTTTTTGCGGAATTTACCACAGTAAAAATCTGTAGATTACTATCGTAAAACTTAAGTAATCTATAGATTTTTGTGGT
>JAVFBX010240949.1:0-10426 GCA_034783855.1 Mopalia kennerleyi | reverse complement strand
AATACTGGGCTGCCAGATTTCGTAAGAGATATGATTTCTGATGATGTGCTGTTTCTCAATCAACACAGATAATGCCTTTGATCTTAGCTTCACGGAAAATTCATATTCACTCTGTTCTCTGGTCTGGCTGATATGACCTAGAAATTGAAGGCCACTCCATCATTGATGATTGCATGGTGGTATAGACATGATAAAACAAAGCTTTGATGCTCAACTATATCAGATCTAGTTAGCAAATGGAAAATTAAAGAAATATTCCAATGATCAATAAACGTCACATTATGACATTAACTTCCTCTTAGTACAAATAAACGCGAGAAGTATGTTCAAATTATCATTAAATTATTAGTTGGAAAATAATTATGTATACCTTAGGAATTATTAACAAAGTAGGCCATACATTACCTAAAGTATTGAGAACAAATATTATTAAAATTAAAACAGTAAGAATAACGTTGGTTTACAAATCATGAATAAGAAACCTATTTCTTACATAGCAACCAACACAGTCGTACTTTCAATCAATTGTATTTTTCTCTTTTGAACAGCAAAATATTAATACATTTTAGCTGAATAAGGTTGAGTAATTTTACCAGAACTAGATTGATTAATTGGTGTTTTACGCCATGCTTCAGGGTATTTCACTTGTATGACGCTGGTGTATTCCAATTATGATTGACACTAACAGAACCACAAAATGTCAAGTAATTTGATAGTAAACGTGGAAAGTAAACGTTCCTCCAGTGCTAAGCTAAGACAGCATTGTTAGTCCAAATAGAAGACAACACATTTCCTAAAGAGAATTTATTAATAAATTGGTGTTTAATTTGTGCTCAGCTAGCTAAAGGGTATTAAACTAATTTGACAGCAGCTAGTCTATTTCAATGCCAAAAAAAACACACACACTAACACAACAATAAAATGTGAAGTGCTTTATGAAATATCAATGATCCTGAACTGCAATGTAAAGGCAGCGGGAGAAATCTAAGTATAAACTGTCCATATCCACTAGGATCATCAGCTGAATCGCTTTAGTAAATCAAATTGTTTTATACATTTTCATGATTACAATGATTGCTACAATTTTATTTTGTTTCCTTGCATTCTAAAACACAACGACTGAAGAAAAGTACCACAAGAAAGTAGCGACCCCCATAGGTCGATTGTTATTGGTTCTGTAGCAAAAAAAGCCAGATAAGCTGATCTTCCACTGCAAATCACATTATACAAAATTCAATTTCCACAAAATTGTTTGGTGTTTTTTAGCAGAGGAGAACCTTGCATTTTTTCTTCTCTATTCTGATGATACAAATTCTTAATAGCTATATGTGATATATAACCTTCTGAGATAATGCGGGTTTATATCCGATGAATTCATTTTCAATATCAATCTATTTCGGGAAGAGGAAGAAAAAGTAGGATCTGCAGGAAAATTAATGAGCTCAATATGATGTAAGATAAAAACTATTGTCCAATAAATCTATTTAATATGACATAAACTATCAGCAGAAAATTGATAAAATCACCTTTGTAAAATAACCATTCCATGAGACTTTCATTGTCACTTTCTTCTTGATAAGATAAATCTAAGAATAACAATGCAATTTAAAATCTTGCTTATACCCAACAAAACATAAACTATACGGTCACCAGGTATTATCAACCTTAAGAAACAGCATTTAACCAGCTGCATATATAAATAAATGTTGTCTTCTAAAATGAAGCATTTAAAAAATGTATGATAGTTCTATTGGAAGCTCACTTAGCCAATACCTGGATTGAGAAGGCATAAGTTTCTCTCTTTGTTGACAGCATGCTCAGAATCTGCCCTCCTCTGAAGGCATATAGTAATGGAGGTTTTGGTCTGGATCGATAGAAGCCTAATCGGCCAATAGTTGTTATTGCAATAGACCGGTTCTAGATCACACAAAACCCACAGGAAAATTGGATCCCATGCTCTGTTAATCTTAGAAATCAATTAAACTTAAGACGCCACAGAAAGTGTTGCCAACTGCAATGAAAGGTGTACTCTATGTAGCTGTATTATACCACCTCCAACTGATCAACATCTCTGAAGTTCTATTGAGAGGCTAAAGCCACTTTCAACGTCTCAGGACAAATTCCTTTTTAGAATATTCCTTTTCTGACAGCGCTAAACCAAGTGGAAAACCGGCTTGATAAAGGGGATTATATGACTGGATAGAAACCCCTTAGGAACTGATGTGAGGTGTAATGCAGTACTCAGTTAGCCCAAAGAATACATCTTACACAGAAAGTTCATGTTTGGGAATATGGAAAATCAATAAAGATCAAATTGAATTTTATTGAAAATATCAAAACGGTAATTATACTTCAACATTAAACACTTAGCAAACCTGCAAGCAAACTGATAAGGTCAAACTCTCCACACATAGACTGAAACATTGTATAAAAGGTGTACTTATTAAAAGAATTTCATAGCATTTTACAAGATGAGCTGATATGTGTCGTGTTGATTATTTAAAATTTATGTTCTTTTCTTAGTGCATGAATTTTATGAAATGAAATGACTTTCACATATAAATCCCAGGACCCATGTTACCTGTACAGCTTAGAGAGTTTATTGCTGGAAAGAAAACTAAATATTATATGAACACTACAATCTGAGCTGTTGCTTCTTCCAAAATGTATTCAAATGCGGACAGAGGCATTGGAAAAGTGGTAAAATGAACATATATTGAAATATGATTAACTACATTAATGAGGCAAAGTATCACAAACAAGTGACAAAGGCTCCATCATTAGAAGTAACAGACAACCTCTTCTTGCATGGTCGAATTTGTTCCAATTGGGATATTATTTCTGGAGAAGAGTATGAAGGTCTGACATTGACTGTGTTATCTCAAGTTAACAGCCGGTTGGAGAGTAACGATTAACATGTCAGTACTGGCATTTCCAAAACACCTCAGTTATTTTTACCCGATATTACAGCAGAAGTACAAAAACTCTAGGTACATCAATAAAAGTTCTATCCCGCTCAGTAGAGCCGACATCAGATAGAAAACTAATTAATATCAAAAACAGACAAATGTTTACCGATATGTTCGAGATTGATTGGTACTCAGTGTCCAGTTACTCAAGGCTATGTTACTGCGATCATTTATCATGGCGGATTTTCAGTGCATCACCATGAAGAAATCTTGCAAACACCTCAGCAATATCTGCAGTCACCAGAAAAATGTTCTTTTATACTTTAAGCTGAGAGGCAGCCTAAAAATTGTCACTGATAAATACAATAGAAAGACAGTCTTGAACCGGTCAATGATACTTTGAATTGAAAGGTGGCCTCAAACCGGTCATCGATACCTTGATTTTAAGGGGGCTACGACACATTGAAGGTTGTTCAGTATTTGCATATGCAACCAATTCAAACATGTCGCAGTCATTACATACAAGCCACTTTCAGAAACTTTTTTCTAACATTATTCTGTCAACACAAAATTAGCACCTACATTTATAAGAGGAATCCTCAAAAACACTAATTAGGTCTCAAGTAGAATACAAAACCAAATAGTCCTTTCCACTTAAAAGTCAAATGATGGACATTTTCCTACAAATTGTTAATCATTCTGGCTTCAGATAAGCAATTATTTGTCAGTATGGTTGGAAATAGCCACCAGTGAGGAGAAACAATCTAACCCTTTCCAATGTTTGAATTCTGATAGAAAGTCAGTTGTCACTTATAGGGCATCTTCTGGTTCCACACCAGCACTTTTGGTGTGAGTCTGTTATTGGAGCAATTGTAAAAGAACATTGCTGTTATTATAAGTAATTATGGATTTAAATATCCTAGACTGGCATCTGTTTGTATGTTTGATTGGGGTTGAATGCTGTACTTTGTAATTTAACTCATATGTTTGTTTGTTTGTTTGATTGGGGTATAATGTCATACTCAAGGGTATTTCACTTATATGACGACGTGCCAGCCCAATGGGTGAAATAAACCACCCGCGACATCTTTGGCAACAAACAAAGACAGGACAGGACAAATACAGGACGCAATACAGACACCACAAACAGATCAGCTTCTTGTTCCCCTTTAGCTCTGAGAGCTAAAGGGGCTCCCTCCAACCGCCTGCTCATATGATGGCGTGTCAGTCCAATGGGTGAAGGAAACCATCCTGGGTACAACTGGCAACAAACACATGACCAAGACAGTGAGCATTATCTACATTTTTAACCAATTTGTAACTAATCTGTGAACATCCTGTATACTTTTCTTAAGCCCTTAACATATTAACATACCTCTCTCTACCAACAATGGTGACTTCTAACATATATATCTATTTTTTATTATTTAACACCTATTTGACAAAATATTGATTGATCTATATATATTTAGTATTCAAGTCAGCGCAATGTTAAGTTGTGGGGCAAATAAGCTTTAATATATATTTTGCTTGCATGCCCCATCAAAATCTAAAAACTGCTACTACAATGAGCATCAGGGCTACAGGAAGCTCCCACCCAACCCTCTGAGACCGTTATCTGAGATTACAGGCAAAAGTGAACACTCTTTCCTCATCAAAAACAGAGCAATTTGTTTCTATCTACAAATGTAGACATCTAAATCATCTTATATATATCATCAATATATAAGATTAAACAGTTTTCTTACACAATTTGACCAAACAAAGCTGTGAAGTGTGCAAAATCTCAAGACAGTCTGGATATCTTCACAGCTCACCTCTTTGTATCATCAGAGAGGAAATATGTTAGCTCATTGGCTCTTTAGTCAAAATATTTTTACAGTATCCTGTAAATTTAAATTTGACTGGGCCCAGTTACCCAAAGAAGTCTTATCTCAGGCTGAACCTAACTACCATGGCAACACAATTTTTTCAGTACTGGTCGACCCGTTGTTTACACTTTATGTAAGCCAAGAGCACCTTGGGAAACAGAGGCCTCAGGCCTCAACTTTAAGTGCGACTTTCTGTACATTTTTTTTATTTTGCATTATAATTACACACAGGCTTTGTTCACCCCATAGTGGCTTTAGGAAACTGAAATGTACGAAAAAGATTTAAAACCAAATTGATTTTGGTCAAACTGATAATTTGACAGGCAAACATCAATATCAAGGTTTATTGTTTATAATGCTTCACATAAAAGTCATAAAATTGTGAAGAGCAACACTTTTTATAAACTTATCTATCCGACAAAGTAAGCAGTTAATCTTAGTTACAAAACTTTGATATTTGCTGTGTAGGCTATTAATTTGTACTTTCATCAGCTATCTACATCAAAACAGCGATTTAGTTCAAATTAGTTCTCAAATCTTCAAATAGTGTATTATGTGCCGATGCTTTCTGAGATAGTCCAGCAGTAACAAGTTCAATAGAATTGGAGATGAATCAGTATAAACAAATAAACAATATGGTTTACTTCACAATACTTCACATAACAATAACCTACAGAGAAGACAGCCTGAAGGGTATGAATAAAAGATGAACAAGGAAAAGTATATATAACATGGAGTAGAAATGAATAACATATAGCCCAGGGCCATACAAATCTGTGTATGACATTAACACATGGGGCTCAGCTTTGTGCGGAGCCACCAGAAAGTCTTGTAACAGCTAAATTAAGAGCTGTACAACACATCGATAAAATCAATGTATGGATTGAGTGTGTAAAGTCCCCCAGCAATGCGATATCCCAGAGGGCTGTATTACCCATCACCCTCTCTGATCCCACCGTGGTTCCTCGTCCTGTTTTCTTTTATAAATTGTTATTCGCTATCAATCTGACAAGAGTAGGGAATCTAGATCAATACTGGGCTGCCAGATTGCGTAAGAGATATGATTTCTGATGATGTGCTGTTTCTCAATCAACACAGATAATGTCTTTGATCTAAGCTTCATGAAAAAATCCTATTTGATGAGTTGAAAGGTCTGTCTGATAGGAGTAGCAATTGAAGGCCACTCCATTATGAATGATTGGTATAGAGGTAGACACGATAGAACAAAGCTTGGAGGCTTGAATACAGTAACACGAAATCATAAATTGGCAGTAAAAAAGGATCCCGCCTATCAATAAAAATGACTTTATTCTGTCCCACATATTCATTTATTTCTATAGAGCAATATTCTCTGCATTGAAATTAAATTCATAATAAGAATAATAACACTCTACTTTATGGAATAAATGAATTGACAAAAGACGAAAATAATAAACTTGCTTAATTGATGAAGTTCATTCCTACCTCCAAGAGATTTGTGTAATCTACACTCATTTTAACTCTTGTTTTATGGCAGAGCATTAAAACAGAAAAAAGAATGTATTTCGATCAAATTTGTAACCACAAAATAAAAACAGCTTTAAATGTTTGAAGAGTTTTATCATCGGCATATCTATTCTACAGTTTGTGTTAAAATATTAATCCACCTATTAATTGAAACCCATTTCTTACATAACTGGTATTTAATTACGATGTATTTTCCCATCAGATAACAGTGCAATTTGAAATATTTGTAGATTTATAAAACTTTATCAACTTAAACTTCTCTCTTTCATTTAAAAGAAATGTACAAAAGTTTTCATCTTTCTAATATGGCTGAATCCTTGCTGAATATAATTAATTTTATTTCCTGACATATATTTGTGGTATTATATCTTAAATTGACTGTTTTATTCCATAATTGATTTTAATCAAATGACAGAAAAATTCAATTTTCACAAAATAGTTTAACTTTTTTCATGTGATGAGAATGTTTGTGTTTTGCCTGATTTCGGGCTGACACAACATAGGTAAGCCATGTTATAAAATTCCGGTTAGATAATGCTATTTGTATTCGATGAAATCGTGTTAAACCTGGATCTATTTTACTAAGACAAGGAAACAACCGGAACCGTTAGGACAATTAATGAGCTCAATATGAGGTAACCTAATAACTACTATGAATTTTACAGAGCTATAAATCTATTTTATATGACAGAAACTATCAACTATCATGGTAAAATAACCAACTTTGACACTTAATAATTAAGATAAATGACAGATATAATTGCCGTATTAAATTATTGTTTAAATTATTGTTTGTCGTAAAGAAATACACTGCAGTTCCCATCAGCAGAATTCTAATTGAAACAGTTAGAAAAAATAATTTTGTACCATTAAAGCTAGACAGAATGAAATATATGTTCAAAGGACATTCAAAGTAATTGGACCTCTGAAAAAAATTTACTTTGCAGGAGAATATGTTAAGGTATATTGAAATCTAGGAAAGTAGCATTGAATGTCTGTCGACAGTGGAACTTGCTCAACAAATACATGGAATGAGGAGGTGTAAGTTCTTCTCTTTGTAGTCATCATGCACAAAATCTGTACACCTCAGAAGACGTGGACTGAGAGAAGTTTTCGTCTGGATCGATCAAGGTCTAATCGTCCAATAGCTGTTATTGCAATAGACCGGTTCTAGATCACACAAAACCCACAGGAAAATTGGATTCTATGCTCTGTTAATCTTAGAAATCAATTAAGTTTAAGACGCCACAGAAAGTGTTGCTGGTTGTAGATTCCCCAATGTAAGATGTACTCTATAAAAAGGTATCACCAACTACTGATCAGCATCTCAAAAGTTCTTCAGGAGTCTAGAACCACCTTCAACATCTCCAGACAAATTCTCCTTTAAGATATTCCTTTTCTGACAGTGTTAAACCAAGCAGAAAACCGGCTTGATAAAGGGGATTATATGACTGGATAGAAACCCCTTAGGAACTGATGTGAGGTGTAATGTTACGGCTGAAGAAATCTGTGGTGAGGCAAATCTAACTTAACCTACAGTTTATGAAGTCATACACAACAAGATCATGTTTGCGATTATAAGAACTTAGAAGTCAATAAATATCAAATTGCACAAAGACAATCGGCTAAAGAGACTTTCCCATGCACGCTGGTGACTGCTTTTGTCTTTTTTTTACTTTTTATATTTACCAAATATTGAATCTGTTGAGGTGAGTTAACTGAACTTATTTGATTTGCTTACACTGAATAATATTATAAGGAATTTGTATACAAATGTTAATATTTCATGGAATAAATAATAAAAAAACAAAAAATACAAAGACACACTTTTCTCTTAAATAAATTTAGCATTTCAAAAATTTACACACACTGCTCAAAGATTTGATTAGCAGAGTTTATTACAATATAATATATTTAATGTGAACTTACATTGATTTGTTTACGCAGAATTGACCAATTTATACAAATTATGAGCAAAAGAATGAAAGTGAACATTGTTTTGTCAAATTTGTGAAAGGTAAGCAATGGTGAGCAAAGCTATTAAAAGAGCTATATAAACACATTTAAAATGCATATATAATTATATATTGAACTAAAGATCACACATAAACACTTTCAAAGCCGAAAAGCAGAGACATAGGAACAAAATGACCTTGAGGTTTACATTTGATTCTGTTATTAACCTTTCTTCATCAAATATGGTGTGCTCAAAACCCAAAACTTTGTGTGAAATACATGAAGTTGTTGTTATCCATATCAAGTTAGTCTGTCTTTGGCTTATGATAGTCCTAACTTCTGGGTGCCACTTAATGAACCCATTGAGTATTGTTCAAAGTATAAAAGAGTAGTGTTACTCTACACATTTAGGGGCCACTTAATGAATTATATAATCTGTATATCCTTTTAATTAATTAAAGATGCATTATTACTTAACAGTTAACACACAATATCAATTAGTGTGCTTCTGGTACCTGTTTTGTATGTACATCAGGAAGAACACAGCCTTAGGGTTACATCAAATTACAACACTGTCATTGTCTTCTCAGGTTGTTTTGGGGGGTTTTTTAACCAAAAAAATTCTTAGCTATAGATTACCACAATATTTCAAATTAATCCAGATAATGTTTAAGAAGAAAAAAGTAAATGTAACTAAATAGCAAAAAAAAGTTTATAACAAAAGTACACTTTTAAATCTTTTGCACATAAAATGGAATTTTGTAAAACATAACTAATATAAAAACTGTTTGTCTTTATATCCATAGTTGAATAAGTATATATATCACCATGCCTGCAGAACAATATTTGTGATTTAAATTTTATAGTTCCTTTTTTAAAACTTTGAAATAAGTTTATAAGTGCCGCAAATGTTAGGATTTATTACTCAATAAAATTATGTTGCTTTCATGCATACAAAATAGCATAAATGGAAAAACTTCCTACTTAAAAAAAGTTAACAAATATATACAGGCTAGTCTAAGAAAGTTTATCTTTTATGCGAAGTTTCCTGTGTAATCAAAGTTTTGACCCACTCCCTGATTCACTGAAAGGTTGGGTGGGATAGGGTTTAAGGGTCAGAGGCTGATCAACAAACACCTCTTTTAAAGACCCAGGTGTAATCTGAAAAGATAACAACCACTGTCCTTTGAACCCCAAATCCCCAGGTAACACCTGACATACTTAAGGAAGGGATAAGTTAAAGGGTGGGTCCATTGCTAAACCAAATCCAACAGATTCTGGTCAACTTTTTAATGTTTAACTTAGTTGAAGATGCTCCCCTTTGTTACTGTCACTAATATAAACATAAATATATTAAGACGACGTATGGATGGTCTTCTTGTGTCACTTCTCTTAAACGATTTAAGTGTGATGACTCATAACTGAAATCAATTGATGTACTGTTAATATCAACATGTGGCCTCCAGACAATCTACCAGAAATAGAAATGTTTTTGTTTTGTTATAATAATGTTACTGTTCCATTTAGCATGTAGCAAACAACATTCAAACTTTTAAGCCATGAAGAAAAAAGTGTAGACAGGTGTAGTGTTTTGTCTTGATTCGTACATATATCATGATAGCGTTTTCTACATGTATATCGTTTAGTTCACTTTAATAATACTAATCATAAACAAAACATATTTAGCCTTGCCTTGGGTCAAAGGTCAAGATATCATGAGATCTCTCTATCTCTGTTATGTGCCATATTGTATTGTTAGAGCACATGTTGGGACAAAATCTCCATGTATTTATTGACAAGGTTATTAATTGACCTGTATCCAACACATACCTGTGTCACCTGGTCGTATTGATAACAGATTATCTTTTCTCTGACACATATTTACAACATATAATCCAACAACAGCCCATCTTATAAGATCTACAATGGGACTTTAACACCCTGATCAATAAGAACATGAAAAACTTAATGCTATTTCAAATTCAATATCGCCGCTCAGTCTAGCCTGTAACATATGTGGTACAGTGAAAACTTCTATCTTCTGATGATATAAACTCAATATACGCCGAAAACATTTCAGTTTCATGCCTGTCCCAAACAAGAATAAAAACATAAGTTTTGAACGACATTTAGAAGTGGGGTAACATAATTATACACTTTCTGGATAACCACTTCTTGTTTTGT
>JAVFBX010240938.1:0-10426 GCA_034783855.1 Mopalia kennerleyi | reverse complement strand
TTCAAAAAAAGAAACGCAAAAGATAATTTTCAGAGTTGACATATATGTTATTCAAATGAATTGAAATCACAATGTCATCAATGTACATATATGAAATTCAGCTCAATGACACATTGGTGTATGGAACACACGTGTCGAAATTTACAGTCCCATCTGCCTTAACAACTGTCCACCAGGTGGAGCCAAATTCAATACCTTGTTTGACCACCCCTTGCAGCCAGAACTGCGCGACATCGCCTGGGCATGGAACGAATCAATCGTTGGATGTTCCTCTCTGGAATCCTTCCCCACTCTTCCTGCAACATGTGGAACAGCTGATCAAGGGCCATTGGTTGGTTTTGGCGCTGACGCACTCGTCTATCGATTTGGTCCGATAGGCTCGATAGGGTTCAAATCCGAAGATTTGGAGGGCCATGGGAGGACATTGAAGTTGTTATTGGCGAGGTAGTCCACTGTAGCACGTGTCGTGTGGGGTCGAGTATTATCGTGTGGGAATAGCTCCCTCTGGCGGTCGACACACGGAAGGACGTGTGGACGGAGAATGTCATAAATGCAGCGGTTGGCTATCAAATTGCCCCTCACCATCGCGAGTTCCGATTTTCTGTTGTGTTACATTGAAGATACTCTAACCCGCCAACAGAGCGTTGTTTACATTTCGGTGTTTTACTTCTAAACGAGTTTGAATGTTGCAGCACATGTATATATTTTGATTTGTCTTTATCTGCAGAATAATAATAAATAAATTACTTGTTTCTACAACTTTTGCATGTAAAGTCATTTTTGCTACCTCTAATCGACATGGGATTAACAAGGTTAACAGACATGAAAGAAAATATCAAATAAGTAATTTGTCAGGTTTGGAGGATGAATTTAATTTTTATCTGTATCTGTTCACGAAGAAATGAAGTTATGGGATCAGTATTATGTAGCTGAAATAATACTTTTGATGAATGCTGTATCACCACCGGATATTAAATGCATACTTTTACTTCTATGTTGCACAGCATATGCCATTTCTTTTTTATCATTGTCAAAATTATTGTTACCATTTTGCGCGGGAAAGCGTTGCCTAAGCTGAAATTGAAAGTATCAATACGTTGTAGCTGACATGGCTACTCTTCAATCACAAAGACATAGTATTGTGTATCGGAAAAACACAAATCTGAAGGACCTCCTTGTTATGGCGAAGTTACCATCTGGATTACCATTCTCGTTATTGGTTATAATCATTGGTTAATTTATAATTCGGTGCAATATCAGTTTTCGTCTGTTTGAATTAATCCACATTACTGTGTCAGAGTGATAACCTTTTAGAAATAGTAACATGTTGTATATAGATGTGGACCATTTGGGAGAGCTGGCGTATCGGTGTATGCTTGACCGGATGCTTCCAGAGCATCAAATAATTATGTTGTTATTCGTGTTAATCAAAATACACCAGAAAGATCAATCGTATCTACCTCCTCGCCCAAATTATATGTAAAAAACCTATATCATATATCTTGCCCTCCGGTTTTCTTCATCCTCAGTTCCCGATGCTATTGTATCGAATCTGACCATTTTGTCAGATTTTGTGGAGATTTACCGTTTCATCACTACCACACAAGTATATACCAGCTTTCTCGAAAATCTCATTTGACAAAGTACATTTTGGTTGGAATAAACATGCAGCATAGCTTTTTACCAATACTTTTGTGCAAAATCTATGTATGCTGTTGTAAACACAAACTCAGAGACCGGTGTTGAATGTAGACCGCTTGTTTACTTTCTAAAATTACAATAGAATATCCGGTTTCTCGCGCATGCCCTATATACTCAAGGGGAATAAGCATATACTCTATAATAAGTCAATGAGAGTGATCTCCCTTGAACGGTATACATGATACTATGGTGGGCTGTACCGCATCATTTGTCCTTAAAGATGGGACCAGATCACATACTAATTTGAGTCTTATTGTTATTATCATACTATTTCCCTTTATCTAATCGAACAGTGATTGTCTCTATGTCCATTGTCCAGTCATCGTGTTTTAAGTGATTTGCATGGATTTCGCGTAGATAATATATTTAGTCTACTTAATGCCGTTGCTCTGTACTCTCCCTTTGCTCGTGACTTAGTTAACCGGGAAATGTTACGGTGTTGCTGGACCCCTTGGTCGATCACCTGCTGTATTTAGTCTATTATGCAGAAGAGTATAAATCTGAACCATATATATGTATATATTTTTGGAAAGCTTTAATACTCAGGATTACACATGTTTGATTGTTGTAAAAATCCAATTATTATTTCTAAAGATATGTCAAAATTAGTAAATGTATACAGAAAAAATAGCTTATTTCTGGAAGTGCAATAATGAAACACTCAATAGATTAGTTGAGCTGATAGAGTAGTCCTTGAACTAGTTAACGGTGCCTCATTTTGTTAAATTTTGATTAGATCGACCACAGTAGATTTTTTTTGTCTATCCCACCTTTAAATGGTGTAAAAAAATCCAACTTTCGGAAAACATTACAAAAAATCAAGGACGAACTTATAAAAAATGAGACACTGTTTACTAGGTCGCATCGTGCTCTTTACAACGGGACGAATTTAAAGTCTTTACCATGAATAGTTTTCTAAAATCCGCCATGAAAAATGCAGTGTCTGTTTAAAGCTGAAGAAATAGGCAATTAAAGTTTTGCGACTTGAATATGTGATCATGGGGAAGCTAAGTTACAAGCTCAAATTTAACTGTTTATAAATAGAATTTCGATTAATTTTTTTTACCGACATGTAGTTTGAATGCCTTACTTTTAATCTAAGATATACAAAAAATTGGTCGATTTTGAGCCGAAGGGGTCCAGCAAGACCTTAAATGAATTACCCTAAAATCAACGTAAATCACTCATAACATGATGTTAAACAATTGATCGCCCAGGAACTGCTGTAAATTGTTATGCCAGCACAGTTGTAACGTATATGTTGACTAACAGAAGGTTAATGCAGTTCACTGGTCAGTCACTGTTTGTAGCAACAGAGGAAAGCCAAATATTAGGCGTATTCAAGCGGACGTTTGCGTGACGCACTGTTAAGCCGTTGTCTACAAACTCTGTTCGACTGGGACATTGGTAAAGTTTGGTTGAGTACCAAACTGAACAACGTTTTGACCCGTTAAATCGGCCACGTCGTCGGAAAACATGGCTGTACTCAACGAAACTTTACAAATGTGCCAGTCGAACAACATTCTTAAAACACGGCACCATCGTGCTGCGCGAAAACGTCCAGTCGAATGCGCCTGTTGACAATTAATGCCCGACAAGCACAAAAGGGCGTCATAAAAAAATATTGGAAATCCAAATTACATTGGATAAATAGCCTACATTCCACTGACATATTTTACTATTGAGGTGCTCAATAAAATAGTCCTGTCGAATGCGCTATTGAGTTCAAAAGCATCAGCCAATTTTTAGGCCTTAGGCAAATAACCTCTC
This sequence comes from Mopalia kennerleyi, assembly GCA_034783855.1. NCBI lineage: Eukaryota > Metazoa > Mollusca > Polyplacophora > Chitonida > Mopaliidae > Mopalia > Mopalia kennerleyi. The sequence goes on along the minus strand of JAVFBX010240938.1, from coordinate 6,955 downwards.
CGGTATGGTTTGTATTGTTCAGAAAAGCGCAACTTATTGTTGAGATCACGGACATGCTGCTCGCGCAGAGCTAGGTGATGTCAACTGTGTCTCGTATTACAAAGCTCTTATCCATGTAGCGAATATTTAATCGAAACTAAGGTCTCCAGCATTTGGACTTTGTATATAGTTCAAACATAAAAAATAGGGAAACATGAAATAATCTACGCAGATGACCATTGGATTAATTCTCTCAAAGTAGCTGAGAACGCGTCCCACAAACACACATACGATTTGCTTCCATCTCTCCTGTACCAAGCTGGGGTTTACTAAAGACCAATGGTTAAGTGAGGATAAGAAGCTAACAGACAGCCTATTGTATCGCAGAATTCTGGAGCTATCAAATTGTAAGTAAAGTAGCCTGGTCGGGGCTGTTTAATAAATCGCCGCAAGACATTTTATATATTTTTATGGAAAAATTCAATTTATGGTCAAATTGACGAACCATAAGCACACATCAGTTCCTATATGTGCTGTAAATTTAGTGGATAACTGCTAAAGGTTTGCTGTTCAACGGTGACAAATTACAATGTAGGTGTGTACTATGGATTTGCTCTAACTGCTGTTCATAAACGGCTGCTCATTGGCCTTCATAACTCAAACAATGGGAATGATGGTACATTGGCCGTCATAACTCAAACAATGGGAAGGATGGTCCATTGGCCGTCATAACTCAAACAATGGGAAGGATGGTACATTGGGCTTCATAACTTAAACAACGGGAAGGATGGTTCAATGACCTTCATAACCCAAACAGTCGGAAGGATTGTCCATTGGCCGTCATAACTTAAACAACGGAAAGGATGGTTCATTGGCCTTCGTAACTCAAACAATGGGAAGTATGGTATATTGGGATTCATAACTCAAACAATGGGAAGGATGGTCCATTGGCCTTCATAACCCAAACAGTCGGAACGATGTATTTACTTCAAACGGCCGCTAATTTAAATCAAAAGCTGTTCAAAATCTTTATGCTATAAAAGGAATACTATACGGAAATAATGCAATGACAATTAATTATGATATATTCAGGGTAGGCCTTATCTCCAACGGATGTAAACAGTAAAGGCCTTTGTGGGAAAGAATTCGCCATAACGGTGTAAGCTTCAATAGACTTATCGGTTGTTTACATTGGAATACAAAAGGAAAACTGTCGTTCTTAAACCCTTATGGATAAAACGTCAGAAGATTCATCTAACTAGCTCGATCTCTCATCACATGTTTTTTTTTTTATTTCAGTTCATCTCAATCGGCATTATTACAATTTGATTGATAAAGTTGACTAGGATGGTAGAATTGTTCAGAATAATGAACCTGGCAGGATTGTTGGATCCGAGCCTTTTGGGATTTTAATTTGTCTACAACAGTGTTTCAGACAATTCCGAACATCTGTGTTAAGAGTTGCGCTCATCATAACTGGGGTTATTCCTGTAAGTTACTATTCTTAGGTCATAATCATAAAAGTTGATTCATGGTTTGAAATAACGCCCTCCTTCCTTGGGAAATCACCCGGAGGTAAACAAAATGTGGAATCAGAGGTCAGTATACGCCGCACACGTTCAATATCTAAGACATGAATACATACTAGCCATGAGAAGCCTACCTTTCCTTTTGATATTTGCACAAGCTAAAACCTTAAGAACTCAAGATTATAACAAAAATAATGCGTAAAAAAGGTAACACATCGGTCAATAACAGGTCAGAATCATTATACCTTGATTTTCCTTTATGTATTCTATGCTTCAAGTCTTCGATTTCTAGGTATGTTCACGCTTGCGATTAAAAAAGCCGGACCTGCGTACGATGTGTCTGGCATGCGTTCGATATCTAGTTGATAAATACATGTACATAATAGCCATGTGTAGTTTTTCGTTTGAAATTGAAGGTGCAAACCTAACGCATTCAAGATTAAAATCCATTACGTTATTTAAAAAAAATGCATATAAAAAGTAACACACGTGTCAGTTACAAATTATAATCATATCGTACCTTGGTTTTCTTTTTGTCTGTATGTTCTTTATTGTTCAGTTCTCCGATGTTCTGGTATAGTCACGCTTACAGTTAGAACAACATGTGTTCTTCTCTTCCCCAAATCCTTCATTTATACTTTCTACACATGTCTATCAACACGAAGCTGGTAGTTGCGAAATACACATTTGCTAGCCCTTCGTCACCATGTCAACCCTCTCGTTTGCACACAAACATGTCTACCTAGTGACGTTTATTAACGATTGGGTTACTGCCATAAGGCACTGTATTTTACTAACAATCTCGGAATCTTTATTTGCCTAATCGAGTAAACAAAAATTATACCATACAATCTACAGACATTCCCACATATAATCAATCTGGGCGATATTCATTTGTGTTTGCTGCTATAGACGTGAGAGGATTGGCTGGGTTTAAATTGGGTCTTTACCCTATCTCAAAGGACACATCTCCACATGTAGGTCAATGTTATGGCCAATCACGCAAAACAGTTCCTGTAAACCGATCACGACACGTGTATACTTCGACAGGTTACTGACATTGGTACACGTGTCCTCGCCCTGAGTTATTTTGCATGATATTTGTACATCTCAATAGAATCTAATTCTTATTTACTTAATATATTGGTGGGATAGATAGACACGTAGCTTACCGAATGCTCTGTTTAAACACTACTGCATGTCGCTTTATTAAATAAAAACACTACTTTAGCAGTTTTATTTACATTAGTATTTGAATTCTACTTGAAAATGTCTAACTATCGTCATAAGCACAACGAGTTAAGTTTAACTGATCGTTCTATTAAATGTGCGCACTAACAAATAAACAGAGAGATTAGTTGAAGAATTATCTGCACTTTTTAAATATTTTCATCCTAGTAGACTGTTTTTGTATCAAAATGGGGGATAACATAAACATCCTGTTTAGAATCAACGGTAGAGAGGGGTTTTGTTTAAATAAAACTTTTTACATGGCGCCTGTGGCCTATTGCAAGCCTGTTTATCTCTTCTACCTTTATTCTACATAATTATATCAAATTAGTTTTGCTTTTATTTTAATTTTAATGTACAATTCTTCTTCACATATGTGACTTTTTTTTGTATTGTGTTAAACATATATTCATTTATGTGAAAAACAATTTCCCATATGTAAAATAAAAATATATTCTACATATGTTAAATTCTTTTCAACATATGTAAAATAATCTTTTATGTGAATACGTTTTTACATAAGTAAAATAAAACGGAAAAAAATAACTTTTTCACATATATGGCCGGACACGAAATGAGTCACATGTCGCAAAATTGAAGTTTTGTGTTTGTTTGATTGGGGTTTAACGTCGTACTCAAGGTTATTTCACTTATATGACGACGGATTATCAGCTCCACACTGTTCCCTGCTCTATTATGGTGGAAAACCGGGAGGAAACCTCCTAAACCACTTACGGAAAAATAAACTTTTATTTTACATATGTACAAAAGAAGGTTCAAAATAAACAGTTAATCAGGTTATAGTCATCTGCAGCGAGATAACAACAATAACACAGCAAAGCAAAAACTGCAAAAAGTCGAATAGCAGCAAACACTCACCTATATTTACAATCTAAAAAGGGCTGAAACACAAAATCATGCCTTCTATTCTGAACAAAACCAATTACCGTGACAAATTAAGTGTGAATATAATATCAGGCGACGGGTTTAGTCTTATTCAGTATTTTTATTGTAGTCTATATCACTTTTTGTTACCAATGAATCAGACCCATGCTCACTACGGAATAGGTCGCAATTGTAGGTGTATGAAAGAAGAGGAGTTTTCCTGATTTATTCTTCGCCAGAAAAATAACAAATGCTTTGCGGAACTTATGATCAGGAAATGGTCACTGAAGCGAGATTACAACAACAACAAAGCAAATCGCAAACTGCTAAAAGTCGAATAGCAACAAACATTTTAATATATTTGCCATCTTACATCGGCTAAAACACAAAACCATAATTCTATTCTGAACATACCAATTACCGTGACAAATAAAGAGTGAATATTTTATCAGGCGACGGGTTTATTCTTATTCAGTATTTTTACTGAGTCTATATCACATTATCTTCCCGATGAATCGCACCCATGCTCACTATGGAAAAGGTCGCAATTGTAGGCCCATGGAAGAAATGTGTTTTTTCTTGATTTACTCTTTGCTTTACGAAACTTATGATCAGATTGTAGTTTCAGAGACAATTAATTGCCACATTGTGACAGTACTTGTATCCTTGTATTCAATGTTTAACTCATAGAAAGGTCCAAACTGAGATGATATATCTGACAAAATTATATATATTACACCGTCTATAATGATCGATAAATTAAAACTTTAATGTGAAACGTTTTATATACAAAATACACAGGAAAGGGTTGTTTCATATGTGGATAGCTACAGCTCTCCCTGTGGCCACTGGCGGGTGGTTGAAGGGAACCCACGGCTGTGGCTTAGAGGTAGCCTATACGCCTACTAATCCTGCTTCGATGTACCGTTCACCACGGGGGTGGACTTTATAGGTTTCCTCACGGTTTTCCACCGTAATATGTTTAGAAACAGTGTGAAGTGGATAATCGGTCGTCATATAACTAAAATACCCTTAAGTACGATGTTAATCCCCAATCGAACAAACAAATAAACCTCTTGCCCTAGTGATTTCAGAGCTAAAGAGGAAAAGTTTGCCAATCTGTTTGTTATGTCTTTGTTTCTTGCCATTTGTGTCGAAGGTGGTTTCCTTCGTCCGTTGGGCGGCCACGACGTCATGTGAGTCAAATAATCTTAAGTACGTGTTAACCCTAATCAAACAAACACACCTTATGTCCAATGTAACTTCTGCTAAACAATGGTCGCCTAAAACGTGGGACTCAAAGGCAGAATAGCTAGCGAGGGCACCCATGTAAGCCTCTGGGGGAACTGGACACTAGCCTGATCTCGATGGAATTGATATTGCAACACATACTTCGCTCGGGTTGTAAAACTACAAGTACAATGCTTACACTGATACATCTTGCAGCTGGTATGTCACTTCGTCAATTGATTCTACAGTGAAACCCAGGTTACGTTACAACAACAACAACAACTGGAGCAGAAAGCCCTGCTTTCAGTCACAAATCGCAGACAACTAAATTTTGTGGCGTAGGCCTATCTGTTTAATTAACTGTCGACAACTGTTGGACCCTTTCACAAACTAGAATATTTACGTGCAGAAATTTGTGTTTGTTTAGGGAATTCTTAACTGAAGTGTCTTCTGAGACTAATAGTCACAATGGGAAAATTGCACGCGATCGATCAAATCTAACGTGATGCACTAATAGCCCGGACGTGTATCTCCATTTGATTAAAACCTTCACCTGTATATAACCGTCTCTGTTATAAAGACGCCCCATTTTATGTAGTGGTAGACTATGCGGTAAATTGTCGTAATTGATGATGATGAAGACGAGATGATCGTACAGGTACGATGACAGAGCAATGCACGTCGAAAATTACTGCGCCAACAGAATCCCGTTCTGAAAGATGAAAATATGTAATTCAAAAATAACTTTCCCATCACTGTAATAACGCAACAAGTTACGGCAAAATCAACGTAGGTGGAACTATTTACCGCACTCACCGTTACCAATTTTCATTCCGATTGCCGTAAATTTACGGCACTTGACAATCACGTTTGAATAACCGTAATAAAGCAATATTTTGCGACTAAATCGTCGTGGAACTATTTACTGCACTCACCAGTACCAATTAACATGGCGATCGCCGTAATCTTACCGTAAACTTTTTATAGCGTATCTGTAATTCGATTAAATAAATATATAAATTTTGAGTTGTTAGTAAAGCGATACTCCCGGCTGAAATAACCCCTATATCCCCTGAAAGGTTACCATCAAATATACTTAAATATAGCATCGACTTATCGTTTCGTCATTTGATAAAATAACTTGAGGGTTACAGATATATTCCTTTCTTCGATCACTGGCAGCTGACATTTTGGGCGTGGCCAACCCTGTACAAGACTTCACGCGACTAACACTCTTGTGTGGTGCGGGTTATAACATGTGTGAACCAAGGACCTATATAGGTGTGAACTGTCAAAGGTTTAAGACAGTCGAATATATGGGGCTCGTGACGTAGGCACCTATTTTGAAAAGATATTTGATTGGTCAATATTTGTGGAGCTCTTCTGTTAAATGATAAAAGTACCTAGACATGGGTGCGTGGGTAAGTTTGACTGTAGTTTGTGCATAACCCATTGGTTAAAATCCAATGATAAAATGGAAATAGCTCGATTAGAAAATTAGAGAGCATTATTGAACCCAAGAAATGGTGCCCGTTTTACCTATATGCATATTATTGCAGCCCGGAGTATCGCTTAGTGTTTCACAGTATTTATCATGTGTAAAATTCTCTCGAGTGTTTGTAAGATAACGTTTAATGTGGCAAACTACCTTGGCTTGATATCATTAGATAATCTTTCATTAATTATCCAAATTCCTGCTGCGTTACATAACCGGTAATTTGAATTCATTTCATTTCAATTTACCATCCATGTTACAACGCTTACAAAATCATGTCCATCTCTTCTTATAAATACTATCGACAAACCGAACTCAAGCGAAACGATGTGGGTGTTATTGTGGAATATGCCCTTCTCTCCATAAGTTTGTGAAAACCGTATCTTATCCGTAGAGGACGTGGTGTGCGAAATTACTATTGAACACGACCCTCAGGTATATGAGTGAGTCACAAGATGTGGCTTCGGCAATCGCGGGAGTGGTTTTTACGAGGTTTCCTCCCGGTTTTCCACCATACTAGGGCAAGGGACAGTGTGAAGTGGACAATCCGCCGTCATATAAGTGAAATACCCTTGAGTACGACGTTAAACCCCAATCAAACAAACAA
>JAVFBX010240927.1:0-10427 GCA_034783855.1 Mopalia kennerleyi | reverse complement strand
CAGGAGATAGATCTCTCAGGGATAATCCATATTTTCAGGAGAAACATCCCTCGGGTATAATGTATATGCTAAGGAGATAGATCTCTCAGGGATAATCCATATTTTCAGGAGAAACATCCCTCGGGTATAATGTATATATGCTTAGGAGATAGATCTCTCAGGGATAATCCATATTTTCAGGAGAAACATCCCTCGGGTATAATGTATATGCTCAGGAGATAGATCTCTAAGGGATAATCTTTTTTTTTCAGGAGAGAGATCAGAAAATTCACAACAGCGCAGTCGGTCTTTCATCGATCATTGCCAATCTCTGTAGTGATGTGCTTTTGTTTATTTTCACAAAGACACAATCATGAGCACTGGACACTGATATGTTCTATCGTAATGCTATTTACCAATTCGGCTTTGGAATAGTACATCCAAGTTAATGACAATTGTTTTAAGATGTAATTAAGTCGCTCACATGATGACCGAACTTGAGTGTGGTTCCGCCGCTGAGGACTGACATTTGACCCGGAGGGCCGGGGGAGAAGGTGACCGCGACATCGGGTCCCCAGAACTCTGTGAATTCACAATCCTTAATGATAACAGGCCCTTGCTGGACTTGGACCCCGGTCAACCTAGCAGGTAAAAAAGGCCATATTTTGTAGAAAGTTACAGCAGGCTTTATAATCATCGAATAAATGCAAATGACACAAATAGGGCTTACTATTGCAATAAAAATCGAACCAGGTTCACAGTGATGTCGCTGGCCGTAAAGTTTAATACAAGTTCATGTGATGATAGTCAACGATCGATTTACCTGTCTCCAACATGGGTCAATGCTATGTCGACTTTCACTTGATTTCGAAGGGCCTGGTCATCCTGGTGTCTGGGCAGCCTGCGATCGGTCAGCTGGATATCCTCTCTCGTTCCTGTCACGACTTCTTCAGTTTCCCGTAGCTCAGCTTCCCTCTTCCTCCGTGACCAATGATCACCATTGTCAGACTGACCGACGAACAGACAATCATAGACTTCCTGGTGCGACCCAATGTCATAAGGGAAGGACTTGGAACTGCCGAATATATATTACTTTACTCAGTATATGTATAGAATCACATGTAATAAATAAGCACACTATAAATTTTATATTAAAAAACCCAACAAACTTGACAATATATAATGGTATGAAGATATACTTTGACTGAAACTTCTTATGGCATATGTGTGTCTATCTTTGCAGTTTCACTAACAATAGGAATTGTGTCGGAAACCAATACTGTGGCACGCTGGTAATAAAATGTTAAATCCAATGTTCATGCTCAAATATTACCAGTATATCCTGACATGTTTAAAAGAACCAACCAATGTCTTTTGGATTGTAATTTGTGTGTCAAAAATGAAGAATATATACAATTACTTACCTTGCAAATTCCACTGCGTTTCCGTTATCAGCAAATCTGTGGATAAAGAATGTTTTTAAAATAAACTTACTTCCACTATTAAATCCGAACGTACATATATATGGCGTCTGGATCACAAATGATCTACGTGCCGTTATAATGTCAAGAATAAACTATCAACAGAAAACTGTTACTTCCAAAGTCATCATAACAAAATGAAGAATACTGGAATATAAAACTAATAAACCTCGAATAAATCGATATTTCAAAGGCGTTGAAATATCTTATAACAGCTGTGTGTCGCTTTATATGGTGAATCCTGTATATGTTTTATCTAAGACTGTAATATTAAAATAGCGCACCTTGAAGAGTAGTGGAGCCGTATTTTCACTGTATTACTAAAAGATATATATAGTTAGATTTGTTCGTACTTAGATTCGCTGACGATAATGTCTCCCCCTCTAGCCAGGACACCTATGTTGTTCTTGAAAACTGTCAATTTGTCAATCTTAGCTGGAACTCGTGGTTTCATAGGGTCAGCATCCTTGTGAGGCATATATCTGAATGTATAGTTATTATAACAGTAAAAAAAAGTGAATTTTACACAGTTCGTTGAGCATGTAACTATAAGTGGAACTAGTTATAAGTTATAAATGTAGGTCAGCAAAATGACGCAGAAGTTTAGTTGATTCCCATTAACTAGCTCAGCATAATATTAAATATTTTAACAAAGATTCTTAATTAATCTGAACAAAGACCATACTCAGCCATTTGTCTGGACAAGTATTCCTGTGGTTTGTATTTATTAGCCTCGGTAAGTTTCACCCCATCATCCACATACACACCGTACTGTTCAAAAGAAAAACCTAACGTTATATAATAAAATTATACTTGGAACGACATTTAAACAGAAAACGTAACGTTATATGATAAAATTATACTTGTAACGACATTTAAACAGAAAACTTCCCTGCAATGCTTCACTTACCTCTCGGCTTTGTATTCTATTGGACCTAGAGTCTTGTACGTTTCATCCAACTTCAATAATGGATAATGGATATTGTAATAGTAAACAGTTATTCAGAAAGCCGTTATAACTCACTTTTATCGACAACACCAAGCAGTGGTGCCGCTGTCAATTAATGTGTCTGCGATGATGGTAGCACTTTGTTCGCGTGTGTTTATCTACATGTGACATTCTTGCCATCATGTCTTTAGAAAGCCGTTTACATTGCTAATAAAAGTACCAATCTGATTGGTGGGTTAAAGGCGGGGGATGACGTGAAGAGAAGCTTGATACAAAGATATCTTTTTCTGCCTTGGAAGATGTTTTCTACCATAGGAATTATACTTACATTGCTTGAGTGCGCTCGGTTTTCATAAAACTTCCCCATGGGCGTCCTGAGAGCTTTAAAAGGGGGCAGAGCACCCGGGCCGTGGCCTGTAGGCATCTCATGAAAAATAAACCAGAATCCAGCTTCCTGAAGGGATAAGATGATAATCACAGATTGCATTACCCAACTTTTCAAAAAAACCCTAAGGACTCATTTTAATTGAGATTTTTATAGTCAGGTAACAGACTTTGTTGGAGCCTTTGGTATATTTAGAGAAAAGTAGTGTGTCTAAGTGTTGCAGAACGTAGATTGGAATAGTATGCATATAAATCGGTACATTATGTATTCGTGTAACCTGTGACTATAGTAATGGCTCTATAATGCGCCCAAAGTTACAATATTTAATTAAAATTTCGACTTAATTTGTTCACTAGCATAGAGCATATTTTAACATAAAATAAAACCCCCTTTTAATGACACAGGGGTAAAACGCGACATAAACATTCATTGACTGCCTGAAGGAGTCGACAAACTTTTAACACTTTAAAATAGGGATCATAGAAACAAGTAGTTACTTATCTAGGTATTGATATTAACGTATGAACAACCAAACAAAAGGTTAATTTACAAACCTCACTTCCACCTGCAGCGTTCTTGATGAAGTGGTTATTGGGATGAGCAATCCAAAAGGTAGACACAGCCCTATCGAACAATCAAAACAAGCCTGTTTTAGGTGCTGATTAAAGGGAAACTGTTTTTCTACCTAATCTGTTTATTTTTATTGCATATTTTCAAATACAAACATCTGTATTATAGACTTGCATTCGAGTAAGCATAGCCGTTAATTAGTTAATTTAACAGGCAGGTCTGACGTCATTGTTCGACAACACGGTCCGTCACCAGTGTGGCCATTTGCTTATGTTGTTTATGTTGTTTATGTTTTAATATCAGTTTTTATTGATTTTTTTTTTGCTCAACGTTTATTTGTGAAAAGTTTCAAATTATAGGTCGCTAAATGTGCCAATATTGTTTGCCTGATAAGTTTTTTTCCACCAGATCAATTATTTGTAGCGGTTTTCCTAATCTTGCTTACTCACAGGCGCTGTGAAAATTGACGCGAGGGTCCTGAGGCCGCCTACAGGCCCCGGAAGCTCTCGAGTTCTACACTGCCGCAGTCGTTTTTTTGCCCCCCACCAAACATGTGTATAACTAAAATTTCTCCCAGACAAGTTTCTTAATAGATCTCAATCTCGGGTTGTTTAGATTTGTGTTTCTCTTGTGTGCTATACAATAGGTCGAATATGGTTAACTATATTAACTAGACGGGCAAATGCTTGGTACGGGAAATGGCACAATGTGATATGTCACGGAAAATTATACAATATGACATAATACGGGATATGATACAATGTGATATGTCATGGAAAACGATACAATATGACATAATACGGGATATGATACAATGTGATATGTCATGGAAAATGATGCAGTACGATATGGTATGGGATATGATACAATGTGATATGTCATGGAAAAGGATACAATACGACATAGTACGGGGTATGATACAAAGTGATAGGACAAGGAAAATAATATGTCATACGGAAAAATCTTCTTTTATACTATGAGATGAAAAATGAACCAATATGCCGAGAGACGAAACTGATCCATTGTAAAATCATACGACATGTGATACAACATGCCATTACAAGACATATGATACATTACACCATTAAACGGGATATAACTCAATGTGATGTGACAAGCAATTTGATACAATATTATATAATACTCGAATACATGATCCAGAAGTACCAAATGTGCTGGAGTTTAAACACGAAATTATCCACACTCAATAATTATCGGCTATATACAAATCCTCTCTTTACAGGCGCTGGTAAAAGAATTGTCATTTCTCTAGGATTGCCAGAAAAAGAGTTCTTCTAAACATCCTATTCAAATCCTCTATTAGCCGTCTAAACATCCTATTCAAATCCTCTATTAGCCGTCTAAACATCCTATTCAAATCCTCTATTAGCCGTCTAAACATCATATTCAAATCCTCTATTAGCCGTCTAAACATCCTATTCAAATCCTCTATTAGCCGTCTAAACATCCTATTCAAATAATCTATAAGCCGCTTCGTGTCTTAATTTTTACACACACTTTGTTTCGTTCCCAACAAAGTTGTTTCAGGCAGTCTATTAAAAGGCCGCAGTAGATCAGTCGTGTTAACTGGATAGATTAAATACACATAATCTATGTGAGCGTCATCTACACTAACCAAGAGTTTTATTTCGAGATACTCCACAGTACAACTGTTGGCGGAGCTAGCCGCTATAGCCAGAGTCTACAGCTACATCCCTGTCCAATATAGTGATCAAGGTTAGAGCTGACTACTAATTGCCTCCAATTAATCATTGATGCCCTTTTAACTTACTTTAAACTTTTGCTATTGGCAATCATCGCTTTTTTTCACGAGCCAAGTCTTATCGTATCATGCCAACTGATTGGGTTCCTACTAGTTCACAGGCAGCCAATAAAATGCGTAGCTGCAGATTCTGGCTCAGCTAAAGGTTGTTATGTAGAAAACCTCGGACTATAAACCTCTTTTTTTATGTGTGTGGCAACATAGCTGGTTGTACCAGAATGGACAATGTCTGGTGTGCGTCACCAATCAAATCGAGCAATGTCATAACGCAAACTTTAAGTCATATACCGTATTGTGTCACTATTCATGTGTAGAGACCGAATGTGATGGGATGATGCCAAACTATACTTACGTGCATTCGTGGGCACTGGGCCTGTATCCCGGCCAGACCGCCTGCATGATGCCCAGACACATGTGTTCACTGCGGTCAGTAGGTAACAAAGTACTGTATTGAGTTAGCAATCCAAGATTGTGGTAAAATGTATTGTTCTGTTCATTACCGTCCTCCAGAAAGAAACAATGCCCCAAAGTGTCGTAACCGACAACATCAGATACCTATCGGAAGAGATATGTAACATCATATTCAAAAGTATAAACCTGAATGTACGTTCAGTTTTTAAAACAACTTTGCCAGTTGATTTGTTTATTTGTCAACTTGATTTGCCAATGTTTCACTTACCACGAGACTGCTGGTTCCATGGACTGTCACACAGCGGTTATAACAATGGTGGATTGAGAGGTCCCTAACATAGGAATGGTCCGAGTAAAGTTTGCTATCCGCCAAGTCCCCAACATCGTGAAAATGTACAGGATATCGACCAAGATTTGCCTGCTGCCCCATATGCTTTATCTCAACACCTTCTAACTGGACCCTTTTAAGCCCCCGTAAAAACTACAATAAATGAAGGTATGGAAATGTTGTTTACTAACACCGGCATTCAAAAGACATCAGTACCATCCACATATCGAAGATATAACAAAGGCTTCTTATATAAATAACAAAAGCACTCTGAAAATTGTAAAAATTCTCTCTACGATTTGATGATATCCAACTACAGTATTTAATAAATTCTTTTGGAAATGCTGTTAAATTTATTTAGTCATTCTTAACTGCTGTAGTAATTATACTGTCGAACGGGTTCATTTTTTCTGTATCGATGTTTAACGCCGTACTGAAGGCCTTTCTCTCGCATAACGGCTTGGCATGTCCACTAACAGATTCTAACTGGTGATTGTGCTGTAACATGATAAGTTAGGGAGTAATCATCGAACTCACACCTGAAGTTAAATTACTATATTTGAGTTCAGTTTGGTAAGAACATTGTTGGGAGTGTTTAAAGTGATTCTATTTTATTTACCATGAGATGTCCTCCAAACGTATCGTAGGTGAAATACTGACACCAATTTGTACCATAGCAATGCGGTTCCATTTCACCACGTGTCCTCACGTTTCTCGTGAGAATTCCCACCTCCGCTCTCATATCTATTCCTTTATACTTTTCTCCATAGTGATTATATTTCACACTGCCTAGAAATATACCACCAGATGCATAAACATTAGAGTACAGAGCACATACAATAAACTATTCCCTTATTTATTTTATTCCTGACCAAGAAATAACATTTTTATAGAATTGGGAATAATTTATATAGCCTTATAATAGTGTTTCTGTGAGATGTTTTTAATTTAATGTTTGTTAATTTTCTTTCTTATGTGTTTCTTAGCCATCGTGCTTTAAGACCATGCGTCATGTATGTTGACAAAACTAAATCGAAAATTTGAACCAGAAAAATACACCACTGTCATGTAATCCAATTAAACCTACCATGAATTTTAAGTTGTTTGCTTGAGCACTCTGAACAGTGGACGATAACAAACTCCTCCGTGTGGTACATATCATTGTCTGTACTGCTAATGACTAGTTTGTCTCCTACATGCCAGGAAGTGACGTCATCAGCCAGGGTTATCATGTTCTCATATTCACCTGGAGGAGATCAACAAAATAACTTGGTATTAAATAAATATTGATAAAATAAATAAAAAAAGAAACATTAATTGTTACTCAACGTTTGCTGTTAATATAAAAGTTAAAATGAACAAAACAGGTCTGAACTTTACTCCGAAAAGAAAGATATACAAAGACATGTCACAAACTCACATTCATTGATATATCTCCAACCAAGTGGAAGCAATATACTTCAATGTATTTGATATTGCACAGAAAATACTGAGACAAGTTCCCTCGATGGTTGGGAGGCTGGAAGTTGACATGAGACTCATCCTTAACCAGAGAACATTAACAAGGTCTCCCTCATCATTAGGCACATATAGCATTTAGGCTAGTCCTGAAGTTCAAGTCGACAAAGCTTGTTCAAACAAAGAAAATCTTATCCCCCCCCCCAAAAAAAACACCGATCACACTGTTAATACTTTATAAACCATACAGATGGTTATTACCGTATCTCGAAATGCTTTGAATTAATCAACACCCCTGAGTCAGTGTGATAAATATTAGAAATGCAACAACGCTAACCTTTCCATAGAGTTTTATCCAAGAATGTCCAGGATAGTTTATGAGTGCCATGCATCTCGAGAATCCCACCACTGGCCACACACAACCCCTTCTTCCCACACGTACCATCGATGTCTTTGTCGTGGGATTTCCCCCGGAAGATAATGGTGGCTTTTCCCCGATGTCGACATGACTCACTACCTACCCGGAAAGCACCTTCGTTCTGAATGTGGATAAACTTAACCGACAAACTGATCTCAGCCGGCCCGTCCTTTAACACTAATTCACCTGTAACAAGAAAAACAGACATTCAAGGTGTTTGTGCTACTGGCTCTAATGGAACTCTTTATAGTTCTGTAAGGAACCCTTTTATATAAACTCCAGTTAGTATTTATCCATTTTTGCCAATGCTTAAGATAATTAAATGTGCCTAATAACTTCACATGTCCTCACCTCCGTCTTTAATATAGATAACTCCCAGTTTCACCGAGTGTTCTAAGCGATACCTCATTCCTTTACCAATCGTGACATCTTTATGAGGATCAGAGTGTGGATACCAGGACTTCAAACTGGAGTCATCGGTAGGGCAACTGCCTGTTAACAAATACATATATACCAATATATCATATTCTAGGTGGAATCTCAGTTGGCTTGGGGACAACTTATTTTATTCTTGGTTGTTAACAATTTGCATTTGTGTATATAGATGTTTATACCGATTCGATTGATTTCAGAATTGATTCACATGTAATAAAAGCTAACTGTTGGTTTTAATAGCGATTTGTCAATTCCTTGCTATTAAAGCCAAATATTTCAAGTGTTGTATCTTTTCAAATCCAATGGTTTATACGTTGCGTGTCCCTTGCCAAATTTTTATACTCCGAATATAAACATAAGAACCGAACTTACCTGAAAATCCAAACACAAACGTAATGTAAATTGAGGTGAAGACGAATAGAGCTGGGGTGACTCTAGTTAACTCGGATTTCATCTTTAGTCCTGGTCCCATGCTTATAATCTGAGGTTATCGCCATCGCCGGTAAGCTTTATAGTATGTGAAACCACAGACTGGGTCAGTCAAAAAATAAAAACAATACATATTTTGCGCTCTTCGTGTTCAGAGAGATAATCGTTACAATCCTTGGCTTGAGGACACAGACGCTAAGGTGAGGAGTAACTCGCCATTATCGTCTTAATATGGCACTTAATTGATGAAGGCCGGACTTGTCACCGTGAATCACAAATATATCTCTAACCGAAATACCCAATGTCTATGTTAGGCTCCGATTGATGTTATGACACTGTAAAGGGCATGGAACTGGTCGACTCCAGTGGTCATAAAACATCTTCTCAACTCGTCCTTAAACAGTGTTAAGGTTATATGTCAGGATTAGAGGAAATCACAGGTAAATAATGAGACGTGCTGTGGCTTCAGTCACGTACATAAAACACTGTTTGATTTTCTTGTGGCCTCTTTTGGTACAACAAATAAAACAGGATACTGAAGTAAAATCTGCTTTAACGCCAAACAATGCTTCTTTCAAAATCTAATTTCGATGTAATGACCACACAAGGAAACATGCAGTTATTTAATTTTAATTGAGTTACAGAACAAATGAACCACACAAAGAAGATAAAGATAGCGATCCTAAATAGATAGGCTATATTGTTTAAACACAGGTGAATTTGTCGAATGAATTGGACTAGTGTTAGACTTTTTATTCGCCATTCTTCCCAAAATTGAAAAAAGGCTGACACTCATGTTCAGAGGGATAATGGTATAGTGGAGCATTATGTGGACTGACAAGACAGCAGTCGATACTAAACCGGAAATAAATCGACTCCACGTCGTTAGTTGGGGACTTAAAATGATGATTATGGTGAAAGTATAAATTAATTTGATCCGAAAACAGCAAACATTTATACCCTAGAGTGTTAACTTATCATCCATCTCACCTGCAGGTGTATTTATTTTTAAGAACAGTCATTAATCAGAAAATCGTTAAAATGGGAGTTGATTAAAGCGATTTTACCACACGAATAATGTGGACAATTGTATTATTTAGCTCCTTTTAAAACCTTCTATGTTATCATGTGACCTCACCAATGGATTTATGTTGATATTCCATTGCGAATCAGATAATGTGTGTCTAAGAAAAACTTATTATTGTATTCCAATATGATCAACCTAGCAAACGCTTTGTTTGTCTCCTTTTGTACAGAGATCTTAAAATCTATTAAAGATAATTCCATTATAGCATACGAGAAGAACCAAATTCTAACGGGCCTACTGGTTACGGCTAAGTTACACCCTGTATCTGATAACTTGTCACTACCGGACATGTTCAATTGCTAATTAAAACTTCTTTGTCTTGAGATAAGATTCATTCGGATAATGAAATCGAGTTTAAGATCTATTCCAAAACTTATATCTGGGAGTTTGTCTAGAACATTACATGATTCATCGGGTTTGAATAATCGTCATCCCTGTGTTAGTGGGATTAGATTTTAGAATATACATTAAGTGACTTGAGCTTAACAATAATACTAATAATAATAGGCCCTAATAATAATAATAATAATAATCTTTTATTTCAGACTGACGTCCATAATAATACAGCAACATTGAATACTAAGAAATACAATACTAATCTATACTTAACAAAACTAATTTACTAAACTAGTGTCCGAAAGAAACGATACCAACTTATTTTCAAAATTGTTTTTTACTAAGTGAATTGTCTAGTATGAAAACATGCCAATTCGT
>JAVFBX010240926.1:0-19949 GCA_034783855.1 Mopalia kennerleyi | reverse complement strand
TAAATTATAGGCTTAAATTGAACTGTTTGTAAATAGAATTTCGATTTATGTTTTTCACCGACATATAGTTTGAATACTTTACTTTTAATCAAAGCAATAAAAGAAAGATTTGGTTCATTTTGAGCCCAAGGGGTCCAGCAAGACCTTAAGTGGCTTACATATATTTCTAAAAGCAATCACACTGGCACAGGGCTTACATATACGTATATATGTATCATACCCCAAAACATCCATTTAAAAGAAAACAAGACAAAATCTATGAGGGATTTGGCAGCTATCTATATTAAATATCATGACATATTGACATGTTACTAAATAAGGCATCACAGTCCAACAGAAACTTTAATTAATTTAAACAAAACTAAGCCAACAGTTCATGACACATTACACCGAAATACAATCAGAGAACTACTGACAAAAGCAAAAGAAAAGCTTTCATCCATCTAATTAAAACTCACTGATTTACGGTTCCAGCTAGTTTTTTTTGGTTAACAAACACATTGTGGACTGAATAATCAACAAATAAGCTGTGTGAGGCTTACCTTTTCTTTTATTTCTGGTTCTTTTCTGGGCAGACAGACAAAATCTTTGACTTGTCGACTGAACCGACGAATTCTCTTCATGATCTCTCAAATCCCAGAAGTATATCTGACAATTGTTACCGACCAAAATCAATCCCTAAGGAATTATTCTTACGCTGTAACAAATCTCACTCCATCAATTGTGATCAGAAATGTGGAAGAGCCTCAAACATGTGTCCTTTTGAAGCCATGCTTTCTAATCATCCACACTGTCTGTTGAACCACAAGCGTACCTGATTCTAAAAAGGCCTGGACAAAAGTATGCAGTAATAATCCTACTGATTTGAATTCTGTATTCATTGTGGTTGACTTAAAATCAATCAGATCTTCCAAATTGTTTTTTTCTAGTAATTCAAGGTATCTTCGGAAATAATAACTTCCAAATTTTGAAATATTACCGTATTTTGTTGATCCGACTCCGACTAATGACAAACAGGATCAGACTGTCCTGTGGAACTATCCATCTCACTGGCTTAATTAATGATGATTTCATTGACTTCTTTAATGATGGTTGATTACATACATCCTATCGACACTATCTTGGGACGTCAACAATGGAAAAAACACTGAATGCACCAGACCATAGACATTATTAAAACATCTCAATATGACTGATGAATTCCAACGAAGAAGAATTAACAACTGGACATTGACTATTATTATTTTAAAAAAACTCTATCTGCTGTAGATAATTCACCTAGTACATTTCTTGGAGTAAATTTTTATGATTCATACCCCTATTTAGAATATGTAATAGCCAAATAAATTTTTTGATAATGACTAAAATATTCCGTGCTTGAAGTCCACTTCATTATTATTTTCAAAATTGCACACCAGCAGATAACAAACTGAACAGGCAGAATCTTTCTCCAATCAGTCACACCAATTAGGATATAACACAAACTGCTTTAAGAAATCCATCTGTGAAGAGAGGGGTGAGATTTGTAGAACTGCTTCCGTCCAGCCTCTGTGGGGGATTCTGACTAATTCTCGATTAGTTCCAGTCAGCAGTCCTTCCTGACAGGAATGAGACTGTGTGTTCCTGATAGGACAGATTCACTCTGACACAATGATAGCAATAGACAAGATCTTAATCAAGGTGTACTCGTTTTTGTAAAAACTGAACTCAACACTTTTTTTTTATTGGAGCACACCTCCACATAACTTGCCATTCAGTGGAACATCTCGGCTCACACCTTCTATAAATGTATCACATCAGCGTATTAGATCTAACAGTCCTGAAATCAATACACTAGCTGGCTTCAATATTGCTGTTACCCTTAAGGGGACTAATCTAATACCAGGAGGCTCCATAACAGAGGATAAGACACAGCGAAGAGTAATGCCACAATGTTACAGTTCACACTTTTAAACATGTCTGGTCAGCTGACATGATTCAACTGCATTAAATAATGAAACCAAAGGCCTTGCTCACATCAATTAAGAGCTAGTTTCTTTAATCGACAGACCATTTGCAAAGATCGATTGGTGTTTAATGCTATGTTCAAAGGTATCACACTTATATCGTAGTAAACAAAAAAATAGCCATATATTAATACAGATAAAATGTGAAGAATATATACTTTTTAGGGTGTTCTCAAATTATTGATTGGATTAAAGCAAAAAATCTAGTAACAACTGTGTTTTACCTATGCTTGCATGTCCAATCCGTGAAAATACTATTCATGTTGGTGTATTGTCAAAGTTCTATTTTTGGCACAAACCCTTCGAAATATGTGCCAATGCTTACAAAACATTAGATAACCTAGAAGACAGAAATCAATATCAGCATATGTAACCCCTCAATCAATAAATGTTGTCCAATAGCAGATTTAAAAGGTGTCAAAACAGGAGTTGGACAACCAAAAGCTCTCAATACGTTCTGTGATCTCCAGAACAGCTGTCTAATATCCCATCAATGACAGAACCAACTTTCCCTTTAACAGGTTACCACTGGTCAGATTATTTTTAACCTTGGTCACAGAATCCCAGTGTGACTAGGAAATCTTCTGCAGGCCTTCATCCAATTTATTCTCTAGATACTCAAGTTAAATTGGCCACTCATTAATCCCTCTTTCAGATTAGTATACGATACTCTCAGGCTCTTAAGGCTCTTCTATCACAAATCTCCTAATAATTTAATGGAAAATGGAATTCACTTAATCAATGGAATTAGGAACTATTTCTTTCAGACATTTATCAGAAAATCGATATAAAAAAAACCGTTTCATCAGAAAATGAGGCAAGAATTTTTCGTGTATCTACAAAAGTTTAGACGTATGTTCCAAATAGAGGCAACTGATGGGATTTATAAAAAAACAAATCCTTTAAAAAAATTTAGACATTTAGTTTTGATGACATCAAAGCAATCTTTCCATGCATGCAGTCCAGCTAAAGAATGTCACCCAGACACGATTTTCATGATTATTCTGACCAAATATTTGCAAGACGTTTCTTGAAGAAGTTCATGGTAACCATTTCCATTAATCAGAGATTATTCTATCTACCATTTCCATTAAATAACCCTTATCAAAAATGGATACTAGGTTCACAAACTGTGACACTAGTAATCGAGTGAAAAGCTCAACATGCATTTTATTAAAAGTTTTCCCTTGGTATCTGTATGGCATTCAAAGCAACTTTAGCTGTCAGGATAAAACACTTTTACGTAGAACTCTTCCTTTGATATCCGATTTAGCCTTCATATCACTTGTCCATTATGATTACACTGTGTTATATATTTTTTTATAATAAAAATGTTTTCCTTTGATATTCATGATTTGCTGGCATTTTTTGTATTGCTGTTTTTGTTGTGGTTTTGATCTCATAGGCAAGATCTAAAACAATCCATGAATAATCATTGCTTTATATTGAAGGATTTTTGTCTTCTGCTTTTCTCTTTTTTTCCCTTTAATCCAGGAAATATTTAACAAAAGCTAAATCACCAGGACATAATTCTGTACCTGTACTTCTTGATTCAAGCATCACAGAACATATATACATGTATTTTCAACTAAATTCTTACATATTTGATAACTTTCTGGTTTGGGAAACAAAATCTTTGGTCGACTGATCCTGGATCCTGTGGATTACCCTCAGGATCTCACACATCTCAGAAGGATGTAGCTGTCATTTGTTGACTTTCAAACTCAAAGTGAGTTATAAATATGTTACATATCTCTATCCCTCAACTATGACCAGTAATGTGTGAAGTGTCTCAAAAATCTATCTTTTATGGACACACTTTCCGATTGGCAGGCCAATACCTGGTTTCAAACTGTTTGCATGTAGGCTCTTAGCCTTACCATTGTGTGTCCAATTACACTGCTGTCAATTTAACAAAAGACTTAAAGTGTACCTCAAAACGATGCTTGACACCTGAGTTTAATTGCATTGATCGGTGGATATAGTAACTCCAAGGCACTCTGATAATAACATAGCTTTTTGTTCCATGTTAGGTTCTGATTTTACATTATTTACCTCATCCAGAAAAGTGATAAACAGGTTGAGATCGCCAAAAGAATTTCGTATGAAACAATTCTCTTCTCAGACTAAATTAGTGATGCTTCATAGACTAGCTCAGTAATGGTTGGTTGATTACATCCTTCCTGGTGACAGCATCTAATGGATACAGACAACGACAACAATGGTGGACACATTGACCTCACAGGGCCACTTCCAGTTTGGAACAAATTCCATCAAACATGACAGGTCGGCCACATTTATTTAATTTGTCATATTGGCTAAAGCTGTCAAACATCGCAGTCATTGATCAATTCAGTTTCTTAAGATCTTGATAGAGAAGAGAGACAAATTGGACATTTTGTTGGGCTTCTGTCCACTGATCCAGTTCAAATTCTTTCACCAACTGCTCCTGTCAAAGGGTGACCTTCATCGACCTCTCTTGTAAACTGATTGATTGCTCTTAAGCACCATGCTCAAGAGCATTTCACTTATATGAAGAAATACCTTTATATAAATCCCAATAGGTTTTTTGGTCAATTTGAAGTACATGTATGCTGCGCAGAATATCTGGTAATTTCTCATTCTGTGAATTTAACTGTACATAGACTGAATCATAGGCTATCGTTAAGTTAAAAGCACTTTTATTAAAATCATTAAGTTACCTCCATTTTACACAATATTTTATGGATGTTTTTGGTGCTTTTTGGAAAGAAAAGATTTGAATTCAGAAAGTTTTGCAGGTTGACCTTATTCGGGAATCAGACCCATGGCCATGCAAGCTCAAGAGTACATGTAGGAACGGAATCATCAGCAGTAGCTAATGGCCACCAAGACAACTCAGTCATTCAGGGTTTTAATCTCTTGGAAATCGAATGTTCTTCCAGGGATAATGAAAGCAAAATATATATATATACGCCAGCATGGTGTGGTGTAAACATCAGAAGAATATTGGAGGGTTCAGAAACTTGAAAAATTCGGGGGTTTTACTGATCAATGGTTCAGCAATAACAATACATGTACTATGAAAAGATGATGAGAGTTCCCTAGAAATGATAAACATGGGGAGTGATGCATGGGAAGACTTAAAGGCAACTCTTATTAAGGACTCTGAACAATATCTATCCTGAGAGAATATGTGAGGGGTCAAACCTAATGTGAGTACTGTTCAAGTGCTTCAATCCAGTCTTTGTAGTTGATTCTGTCTAAATCCCTATTGCCTTTTGGCGCCAGTCACCTGTTATTCCTGACAGTACAGACTCACTTGGCTGTGGACGGAATCAATGTGATACAGTGACAGTTACACTGACAAGGAATGTATCTTAAATTAAGGGTCCGTCTGATCATGTCAAAGAAATAGCTCTAAGAGTAAAATCAGCTAAGACACAGCAATATAATTCGGTCATTTCTGAATTATCAAGACATACATGTTTCAACAAAGTGTCAGAGCACAGTACCGGATCCAACCTCTGTGAAATCAATATTCTAGCCCATTTCAATACAATTTTAACCGATAAAACATCTCATGGGTCTCCGAGAGACAAGTTTCTAAATAGATACTTCATCCCGAGTAGAAGGTTATAATCATAAAAAAAGGTATAGAAAGTATGCCACAAATATGTAGCAAACACGATATTCGGCCTGGATTAAGAATGAATCAATCTTCAAACTCTGTCTTTTTAAGAAATAGAAAGCTTTTAATACATACACCTGACACAGCTATACTGGATACTATCAGATAAAAGTTGGAAATCACCTATTTTCGTTTACACCTTTAACAGGTACTTGAAATTGCTGTACTAGAAGACTTGCCTTCAAATACAAAAATCAATAACCCGGTATCTCTCTTTAATACATTCATGTACATGTAGTTGTTACCTTCTATAAGGGCAGTAATGTATAGAACAAATCCTTGGATTACATAATGTACATCCTAGTACATGTACAAGATATATATATTGTAACAAAGTGCAACATTGGATTTGGTAAATGTAGATTTGCTAGTCAAATCATCAAAACAATCAACATAAGAGTCTCTGGTCTGAAAATCATTATTTCTGACAAGCTGAACTGAAGTCAACAATCCTATATTTAGAAAAGACTTCTA
Organism: Mopalia kennerleyi; assembly: GCA_034783855.1. NCBI lineage: Eukaryota > Metazoa > Mollusca > Polyplacophora > Chitonida > Mopaliidae > Mopalia > Mopalia kennerleyi. The sequence goes on along the minus strand of JAVFBX010240926.1, from coordinate 13,799 downwards.
TTAAAGTATCTTGCAAACAAAACATTGGATAATCTTAACTAGAGAAATCAATATTGACAGCATTACCACCTCTTTCAATACGTCTTGCCCGATACCATGTCTAGAAAGGTGTCTAAAAAGGATCTGCACACCCAAAGCTCTCAATACTAGAGGATAACAGCTGTCAAATGTCCCATCACTGCCCCAACCAACTCTTTTAACAAGCTACCAGATTACACTTAACCTCATTCACACAGTCCCAGTTTCACTAGAAAATCTCCTCCAGAACTTCATAGAATCTGATTTTTGGAAAATCATGTCAAATTGGCCATTCATTAATTCCCTGGGCAGATTGGAATAGCCCAGTACCTTAATACTCCCTTTACTGTCTGAGAACACTCTATAATTTAAATGAAAAAGGAAAATTTAAGGTATTTCTTTAAGAATAAATAATTAATCTAGCACAGAAATCAGTTAATATGACGGGTACCTGTGTTAAAATCAATAAAAGCTCCATAATATGATTTTTGCTTTTACATGAAATTTTGCTATATGTGAAATTGATCATTCCTGAGCTGTCAGATAATTTCGTCCCAAATATTTCTTCTTTTTTTTTCTGCTAGTTTTAAGGGCATTTTTAAGCAAACAGGTTGAGGAACCTCTGAAGATAATGTCAGATGCTTTTCTCTTCTCTGACTAAATTAGGGATGTTTCCCTTGACTACCTCAGTATTGGTTGATTACATCCTTCCTGGTGACAGCATCTCGTTGATACAGAAAATTACAACAATGGTGGACACACTGACCTCAGCATATTGAACAAATTCCATCAAACAGGATTGGTCAGCGAACATTTATTTCATTTGTCATATTGAACAGAACTGTCAAAATCTCTTGTTATGAATTATGATGGCATGATGCCTTCATCAACTGCCCCAGAAACTTTGTGCAATGCTTTAGACTCACATAAATTGGACTTCTGGGTATTATACATATGAGCTTTTCTGTTCTGCTCTTTTTAATGGGCCTTGATTGATTGCTGTTATCATATAAATAATAACTTCTGCATAAGAAACAGAAGAACGTTGGATATTTGTGATTGCAAAGTTCACCAAAAAACATTTGAATTATTTTATAATTTACAGATTAATTGTTGAATAATAAAGCCAGACGTCAACCTTTTGCCAAGTAGAATCACCTACCATGAAATCGATTTAACTCAGATTATTCAATCTAAAGTTTTTATTGGCTTTTCCCCCCAAACATTTTTTTTTTTTAAAAGACCTTTCCAAATTCGAATATTTCGTAGCAAAATCGTTTTTTGTAATATTTTTTGGTCATGCAAGCATCTGTATTGGTTTTATTTAATATCTACTCTTTTGTACAAATTCGACAAAAAAATTTACAAAATAAAAAAAAAATCCTGCCTGCCTAGCCCAATTTTTTTCAGGCCGTTAGAGGAAACAAAGCATTTTTTTTTAGGCCGTATATATATATGGCTCAAAATGAAAACTACTCAACATCTGATATGTGGGTTGATTCTGTCAGAGTATATATTGGTTATATTTCCAGACAGGTAAAACTCAAGTCAACTGTTTTTTCTGGGTGGACAGATTCAATCTGACACAGTCACTGTGAGTGGTAGTTGACACAATCTGCCTCTCCACAGACAATGGACATATCTTTAATTTATGGATAATCTAATTATTATTTTAAAAATCCAAAGCGGATAAAATAGATTGACAGTAAATTTAGCCAGCACACCTGAACATAAAGCAGCTATTTAAGGCGTAAGTAGACTTACACCTTGAACAAAGATATCAAAACACCATACTCTATTTAACCTCTAAAATCGGGATTAATACTGATGCAAATTGAAATAGAGCTGTTAATTATATTTGAGCGACATCTGAGATAGTGGATACTATGAAGTGCAAATTGGAAATACACACTATTATGGTTTTACTTCTGTAAAAAAAATACATCAGATTACTGTACAGGACATGGTATGCCGTAACATAGTGAAATCAATAACCTCATCCTCTTCAATATATAGTGGTTACCTGCTGGCGAGGAGTGGTAAAATAAGCAAAGCCCAGGATTACATAACTAACATAGAAGTGCTAGACATCTTTAGAATGAATCTCCAATATTAGATTTGCTGAATCCAGATTTGCAATTCAAATCACCAAATACACAATTAGCATAAGAGTCTATTTCCATGATCAAAATCTAACTAATCAAGTTGAAGTCCGAATTTTTTATTTTCACTTTAGAGTATTTTAAATCATGTATCCTGCATAAAAAATTTGAAAAACTTGGCAAATATGGAAATAAATATTTACTTGCCTAATATAAGATATAATATAACAACGGTGCCCAAAAAGACTTGAACATCCCAAATCTCTCAATACCAGCATGAAATAGACTATCCCTGGTGGAACCATTTTTTTGCTTTAAAGGAAAACTCATTCGAACAGTTTCAATAGACAATCTTTCCCACTCTTTCTTCCAATTCATTCCTTGGAGACTGAACAGCAAGGAAGCCAGGGCTTAGGCAGAGTGGTGTCCACTCATTCTTTAGACACCCTGAATTGAACTATTGCTTCATTTGGACACCATGTTTTAAGAAACTTTAACATGCAGGAGATCATCAGATCTTTATACTCAGTTACTGAAAAAGTGAAATAAAATGACCATTTTGGACACCATACATCTGATTTCTGGTGAAGCCCCTGACTGCAAGTCAAATATGCTACTCATAAATCACTCTTTCAAACTGTACAATGATGTGAATAAATACACTCATCCTCTTAGTCTCAGAGATCACCAGATAAAAAATTAAATTTTCATTAACTGAAACTTAATTTCCACATGTGTAATAAATATGCACAGAAGAGTGATAAAAAGATGGGAACTTTAGATAAAGTTATGTAGTTGTTACATGTTAAACGGTCCAGAAGCAAATCAAACCATTTGGTATATGTTTGATGGATTGGATTTAATGCCATACTCAAGGGTATTTCAATTATAAAACAGCCAAATCTGCACCTCTCACTCTGCTTACTTAAATACAACGAAATTCTTAGAGGAACCTAACAAAAACCACCTTCATAAAATAACCGGATTCACCTGGTGTGTGAATCCCTCATATACGGGAGTTGACAGTGGGACTCGAACCAGTGATTGCTCCAGAGGTACATATGAGGTTGAAGGAAGATAAATACTCTGATATGTTAACCACTGAATCAAATAATTTGGAAATGTAAACAATTTAACATATGTTAAAACAGACCATACGATGTCAAAGTATAATCGTTTAAAAAGTTCGCAGTTAACTTCTGACACTACAAAGAAAATTACTCCAGATACAGAATTTTATTCTGAAGAGAATTCTCAGTTTACTCTAGAAAAGGAAAAACACATTTTTTTAAATATTTTTTTCTGATTCTTCAGGTACTATAGTCTAGTTACATTTGGCATAGTTTTTTTGCAAAATCATTCTTTTAATACACATAAAAATGTCTCATATTAACCATTCACACATATAATGCAGAGCATAAAAAATTTCACAAAAAAACATATAAAAATTACCAAGCTATATAGAGTTTAAAAAAATACCAAATTCTTATTCTGTGATTCCCTCAAACTGTGACACAAAAACTATATTGTGTATGTTCATCTAGTACAATTTCCCTCAGATGACAAGTACTTGGTATTAAGAAATTGCAGACTAAAACACCATCAAAATGGGGAGGGGGATCAATTAAGTATGTTTCCAAAACACATTTTCTTGAACATTATATTCTTACATAAATCAATAGCCTGTGAGTTGTTTGTTTTGAACACTGTTAAACAGATGAACAGTTTTAAAAAAGCCATGGGAGCCATTATAAATTTGGAAATTTAATTACAGATTAAAACCCAAGCTTATATAAAGGTGTCTTGAGAAATAGGTAAGGACACAAATTCAAGAATCCAATATGTTCAACAGGCTCAACAAGGGTATGACCCAAATGAGGCAAAGAACATGAGATTTATGTGCTCATCTTCATTCCTCAATAACCCAGTATTATGAATGTATTGTTCTCATAAAACCTTCTACACAATCTAACTTTACCAGGAACCACCAGTAGCTGAATAATAATATACAACCTTTCTACTGATATATTGCAACAACATGTAAGCTGGAAAACAATTAATCCAGGCTTAATCACATGCGATTACCTCCTTTATAAGAATACTACTTCAAATTTTGTTTTTTATTTGAACACGCATACACATGTTGAAACCTAAATTGTTAACTATTATTAACTAGAATCTGTTCAAACTAAAGAAGTGTTATCCCAAAATAACGAAAAAACTATATTTATATATCCCTGAAACTTACCGATTCTTTAGATTCAGATCCTTTTCTGGGTTGACAGACAAAATCTTTGACTTGTCGACTGAACCTGCGGATTCTCTTCATTGTCTCTCAAATTCCAGGACAACTGACAAGTGTTGCTAACCAAAATCAATCCCAGAGAGATATTCTTGCACTTTACCATATCTCATTCCATCAATTGCCACTAGACGTGTGCGAAGAGCCTAAATGATGTGCCCTTTAAAAACCTCACTTTCTAATTCGCCACCCAGTCTGATCAACCACAAATGTTCCAGATTCCAAGAACACCTGATTGACATGATAGTTGGAAATCATCCTAATAATTCAAACCTATGCGTTCATTATTGTCATCTTGAAATCAATAGGAGCTCCTAAATTATGCCTTACCATTAACTTTTGCTGTCTGTGAAAATAATACATTCAGGCTATCAGATAACGTCGTTTTAATTCCTTATTCTTTTGTAATTTATGGGTATTTTTCTCACCCAGACAAACAGTAAACAGGTTGAGGACGTCTAAAGACTTTTCAATGTAACTGTTCTCTTCTCAGACTAGATTAGTGATGCTTCATAGACTAGCTCAGTAATGGTTGATTACATCCTTCCTGGGGACAGCGTCTAATGGATACAGACAGTGATAACAATTATGGCCACACTGACCTCACAGGCCTCTTCCAGTGTGGAACAAATTCCATTACACAAGAATGGTCAGCCATATTTATTTCATGTAATCATGGCCAGAGATGTCATAGATTCCATAATCAATAACATAGTATCTCTGGCTCCTGTAAATGTTTCTTTCTTGAGTGGTACTTTTGGTAAACTATTCCAGTAACAATTGACTTCTATTGTAAATGCATCTACATGAACTTCAACTGGTCTGGTAAATTGGTGTTTATAGTCTAAGAATGAATATCATCTGTTATTTACCATTCTTGTAAATGTCTTCATTTTTAGCTCTTGCAGAGAGTACATGGAATGCCATTTCCTGCTCCAGTAAATATACCTTCCTGTTGACATCTGTAAATGGTTGTACTATCCAACAGAACATTTTGATAACCACTAGGTAAGGTAACTGTCCAAAGTCTAGAAATACATATTACAAGAATTAGCCAATCGTTCATGTTCTTGATTTCAGAGATCAGAGGTTTGCAAAGGAACATCAGCAGAATGTTAGACCTCTTCGAGAATTAACAACAATAGTTGGGAGATAGACATAAATGCTTCAAGGAATGCATCTCCCTGTCAGACTGGACAGGAAATTGAAATGACTTGAAGGTGAGAGCTGTTCAGCTGCTTCCATCCAGTCTCGGTGGTTGACTGTCTAAATCTCTATTGGTTCCAATCAGCTGTTATCGTGACCGTACAGAATCACTCAGCTGTTTAAACCTGACAGGAAGGAGACCATCAACTGTTGTTCCTGGAGGCGACAGGTTCAATCTGACAGTGAGAGAATCTGTAAAGACATCCATGTCTCACATCTCAATATCATGTCAAAGACTCAAACACAATATAATCCGTGTTAATCAAATTATTTTTCGGTGAAATCAGCTGGCACAGTTGAAGATAAATGGTCACTCAGTGCAATAACTACGCTCTCACCTTTTATAAATGTATCACATCGCTGTAGTAGATCTAACAGGGGTGAAATCAATACACTAGCACACTTCCACATATCCGCCACCCTTAAGGGGACTTCAATCTGGCACAGTGAAAGCATCAGTTGAGATGTCAATGAAATATTAGATCTTAGCTTGCAAGTTTAACAAATGGACCACACAACAACATAATCCTTGGCTAATACTGAAACCACACGTCCCACTTCCCAGCATACATATGCTGTCAATCTAGACTTAAGAGATTCTGTGAGTTATAGCACCAGCAGTGAATGATAACACACCAAATACACGAAGGGGAAGCTATACTTAAGTTATAAAGCATCGATAAATCACCTAACTCAACCTTGACATTTCATTTTACTTTAAACACTTGCAATTCGAACTAATACATAATAAAGCAATACATTTATCCCTTTTTTCCCCAGAGCTGATTACGAAAGAAATGGTTTTTCTCGTTTCGGAAATGGTCGGCTTAGTGTAGACATCACAGAGATATCTCTCCTGCTACAAGCTTCCCCTCTAATTTCCCCAGACTTGATCTGGTCTCTTATTTGTCAATAATTTTTTACACCAGTCAATTGCACGGTTTTCTGCCAAAGACAAATAGCTGTATTTATTTCCCCCAACAAATTGTTTTCAAAAACCTTCTGGCAATTGTTGGAATGAGATTATCATTTGACACAAAATTTTCTTAAATTTTCCGTCCTATACAAGATTTTTACAAAGGTTACACTGTTTTTGTTTTGTTCTTCTAAAGTTTAAATGAAAAGTAAAATAAGATAAAATCAATAAGAGATACATGCCTGATACTCTTAGTGCCCTCTGGCTAAGGGCAGTTTGTTTGGAGAGTAGCAATACTGTCTTTATTTAGCACTGGAGGAAAATTAACTTTTCAACAAAATGGAAATCCCTCACATCTTGGTTGTGCTAGAGTCAAGTATTGTTGGAATACATCGCCATTATATATTGATCGATTGATTGATTGGTGTTTTACGCCGTGCTTAAGGGTATTTCACGTATATGACTGTGGTGTATTCAAACAATAATTGACACTAGCACAACCAAGATGTGAAGCGTTTGAATAATGATGGAAAGGTCATTTTCCTCCAGTGCTAAGTAAAGGCAGCATCTTTCGTGGCTCAACAAACATATACAAAAGGACACAGAGAAATCCGTTTGAGATACTCCGCTCCAATCCAATCAACACAGCAAAGGTAAGGAGAATATAAATGAGATACTATGTAGAGTGTAAAAATAGGGATAATGATTTGAGTTATCCTCCGCTTTATATCTGACTGATAGTATAAATTGAATCCCAGACACATATTGTATTACTGTACCAGGAAGTAGTCTGGTCTAATGAACACTCCATTATAATTGAATCTTATTACATAGAATGGGATTTTTTTTCATTTTTTCCCCTAACACAGCAGTCAGCCAGGTTTAAAAAATACATCTCCCTATCAGCACCCATTTATTCCTTCTATGTGTACAAATTTGTCTGTAAAGATAAGCTCTTTTTTAAAGACAAGCTTTCATCTGATCTTACTTGTTTTCGTCTGGTTAGGCCATACAAAATAATTTATTTGTTTCCCGTAACAAGAATATAAAAAGTGGGTAGGTAGGTAGGTTTTCTTATATTATCTTATCATTTTTTTAAAACTAGTAACATAGAAAGCACTTTTGAGACAACAACTTTATACATGTACTTGTTATTTTAGGCCTTGCTGTAGGCAACTTCACTTATTTAATGGCAGAGTAGTCAATTTTCATTGAAAAATAAAACAAAACCCATGCTTTTTGGGTGAGGGGGAGTTTCATTTTCTAATTCATGAAAAGTAGTTCCCCATTTTCTGAAAAATGAAAAGAAAAAAAATACCGACATTATCTTTTTTTTTGCCTTGAGTTTTTGGGTGGGTAGGGTTACAGGAAAAAAATAAATTATTATGGATTACACAGGTCAGTTTTTGTTGTGTCTGTTTTTTTAAATTTATTTTTGCCAAACACTGCAGTAAGTTAGATTTAAAAACCATTCTTCATTTCAGCACACTTTTATTCTTTTTGTAAGTACAAATCTGTTTTCAAAGATCAAATAATTCCAAAGACTACATTCGTGTGATCTATATTGTTTCCCTCTGATCTGAGCCGCCTGATTACTGGGCCAACTTCAAATTACAATTTTACAGCAAGCTCACTTAACAGGAAGCAACTTTTCTGACATAAAAGAAACGGATCAATAACTGTTACATGTCTGATGCTCATTAACCCCCATATTGGCCATAAATAAAGATAATAATAAATATTCACTGCAAATGTCCCTGCTAAAAAGGAATATCCATACACCATTAGAAATCTTTTGGGCTCTCTTAAAGCCTCCAATTTTGCTTATTTGTTTTTGGTCTGTTTGAGTTTGGTTTTAATGCCATACTTAAAGGACTCACTCACATGACGGCGTGCCAGCCCAATGGGTGAAGGAAACCACATTGAGGCTACTGGCAAAAACAAAGATAAGATTGGACAAATACAGGACAATAACAGGATGTTATACGAGGAGATCACTGACTATAAGATCAACTTCAACTTGCCTCTTAGCTCTGAGAGCACCAGAGCAACAAGAAGCTCTCTCCCGACCCTCCGCAATAGTATTTGTTTTTGGTATTCTACATTTAGCTCTGCAAACCCTTTTTAAACAAACACATTTTCTTTTGATATTTCCAATTTAAGTAATCTGTCAAATTACATGGATTCCAATTACTTCGAAAAACATTTACAATTACCTAATTTACAGGAAGCAGAATTCCATACGAAAAACACATCAATAAATGTTGCATGTCTGATTCTCATTACAAACCACTGTCATACTTGTATCGGACTCAATATAAAAATAAAATAGATTATAGACAAAAACAACTTGGACACAAACTAATGTCAACATAAAAATACAAGGTGTCTGAAAAAAAATATATCGGGCTGAATCGAAATGTCTGGAAATGAAAGTTGAGATTCGGATAATTAATTTGTCAACCAATGAAACCAAATTCTTTTTGCTGAAAAACTGTGAAATATAAAAGCCATATCTCGAGTGTTCGCTCAGGTTTCTAAAGAGTTTTTACTATCAGCATATCCTTTACAAATCCTATTGAGACAAAATAAATACTTAATCACCAAAATAAACTTTTTACCTGTATAAAATTGCAAGAAATCGATAATTAACAGGAGGACTTGGTAATTTGACGTGTGTAAACACTAGCAGTGAAGAAGAAAGTTGGTTTCCTATATCAGGAAGTAGTCCGTCTACAATTTCTTTTTGTTCACAGTCGCTTTACGCTTGATAGTTATTTTTACTCAAATGTCAAAGCAAATTCTAAGATTCCAGACAAGAAAAAATGAACATATTAGATGTTTGAGACTTTCTAGCTTTCTAACATTTTTTAAAAATCTGTATGATAGAAAATCAATAAAATACAAGACTGCCTAATTGGTCTATTATACTCGTAAAGTAGAACACCATTTCCTTTTCCGTTAACCCTCTCACTATAGCCATGAAATGTCTAGGTAGTTTCTACTTCAATTGGGGTACATTCTTGTAACTTGATTAGTTGTCATTTTAGAATGGTATTTTTATTTTCTTTTAGGTTATAGGATTTATTGATTGATTGGTGTTTTACACTGTACTTAAGGTTATTTCACTTACATGAAAGCGGTGTATTCCAACAGTAATTGACACTAGCACAACCAAAATGTGAAGCGTTTCCATAATGTTGGAAAGTTCATTTTCCTCCAGTGCCATGTAGGGCCAAAAGACAATAGTGCTACTCTTCAAACATTTAACAAACTGCCCTAAGGCAGTGGGCTGGAGTTCTAGGACTGGAAGCACTGGATGGGGGCACAATAGTATCTGTTTCACGTGTGATGATATAACTAGAATAAGAAGAGATTCAACCAGGAAGTCCAATGGAATCACATGAAATATTGTTGATTGCATGGTGGGACATAAAAAAAACCCATTTAATCAGAGGGGTTTTTTTTCAGCTTCTTCTCTCTTTCCAAACTCAGCTATCAGTATGTAAAAAAAATGTTTACCTTTGATGTTCGTTGGTTTTGTTGCTAACTGAACTGTCATTTAAGATTTATTTTTTTTCGTCTGATGTTTATTTTCCTACTTTATTTGAGTTGAATATGATGGGTTTTTTGGTCATTGTTCTGTCTACTTGTGTTTTCATTTGATATTGCATTTTTCAACAATCTGAGGTATAATGATCACTATAGCAACCCTTTGAGGTATTAACTGTTCAGATGTTTTTCTTCTTTTTATTAACTCACCTATCTGTTGGATTTACAAATCCTGTTTTTCTTTGATATTCCTTGTTCCTATTTTTTGCTCTACACTCAAGCTTGCTGTACAGCTAACAAGCAATTTTCTGTTTTTGTCATGCAAGGAATTTTTCTGATTTCTTTGAGCAGTCTGGTAGATCGCATGTTGCATCACCACCCAGCCTTTTTTTTAATAATTTTTGTTTTACATAACCAGGATTACATGTATGTCCCTACTGTTAATAGCAATCAGTCTCCTCATTTCTACTAGAGATATTAACTATCCAACAAAGAACACAGATTGTTCTTTGATATTATTACAGTGTATTTAATGACTGATTTCTTTGAGCAGTCTGGCAGATCGCAGGTTGCATTCCCACTCGGCCTTTTTCTATTATTATTTTGGTTTACATAACCAGGATTACATGTACATGTATGTGCCTAGTGTTAATAGCAATCCGTCTCCTCCTTTCTACTAGAGATATTAACTATCCAACATAGAACACAGAATTTTGTTTGATATTTCTACAGTGTATTTAATGACCATCAGATTATATGGTCTTACTTCAAACAACAATTTATAACAGGCTCGAGAGGACACAGATTTTGAGATAAAAAATTGATCGATAAGCCTTACATGTCTGACACTCTTAAATCCCATACTAATTACACACGATATAAATATATAAACCTTTTTACATTAAAGTTAAATCCAAGATCAACCTGTGTTACCCCTTAGCTAAGAGCACCAGGGGGATGGAAAGCTCCAAGCATCCACCAGCGGATTTCTTAAGCTTAAGGACGATATACATTAAGAGAAAGAACATTTAAAGAGAAAAACAAATCAAGAAATGTCACAAACCTGAAATGCCTCAATCTTAATCATATTAACTAGATATTAATAGATATTGATAAAGAATATGTGTGTTTGAATTAAATGTCCCCTAATCGCAGATGTCCAACATACAGTACATATGCACGTTCATGTCTCTTTCTCTGTAGAATCTTATACACATTTATGTGGACAAAGGGAGATAACTGCAGTCTTTTGTTTGTCAGGTTGAGCCTTGCAGCTACATGTACAGTATCTGACGGTCTACATGTACAGCGTATGTTCTTCTATTTACACATACAGCATTGAATACAGGGGTTTAGGCAGACACCCGTCCAGCCGTCCAAGTGGACACCCTGAGGTGAACAATTGCCTCATTTGGATACCTTGTTATAAGAAACTTTAACATGGGTTAACTGTTAACTGTTAAAATTAGATACCCAGTTATTTGAAAAGTTAAGCAAAATGAACATTTTGGACACCCTACTTCTAATTTCTGGTTTCCACTCATTCGGTTTTTCCTTTCTTGACATTAATGCTTTATTTATTGTTTTCGGTTGTTTCTAGACTTTTTTTACTCCGAGGTATAAGAAATAAATCAAAATTACGAGAGAAAAAAAGCCTTCCATTTCATGTTTTGAATTTTCTTGAGTAAAAGACATTCACTTTTATTTCATTTTCTGTAAAATGTTGTTTACATCATTACATGCATGTGCATAAAAACAAACATGGATGTAGGGAGATAACTGCCAGCTCGCATTTGTCAAGCTGAGCTTTCTCAGAGTCTGTTCTTTTCTGTACACAAAAGAAACAATTCCACTTGTATTCCAATATGACCAACCTAGCACCTAGCTTGCTAGTCTCCTTATACGGGAATATTAAATCTTGTACCTTAACTGTATAAGCTTACTCTTCTTTGATAGACAATTTTATGAATATAGCATACAAGAGAAACAAAAATCTGAAGATTGTTTGTTTGTTTGATTGGGGTTTAACGTTGTACTCAAGAGTATTTCACTTATATGACGCCGGATTGTCCGCTTAACAATGTTCCTGGGCTAATTACAGTGGAAAACCGGGAAGAAACCTCGTAAAAACCACCTCCGCGATTGCCTGAGCCACATCGTGTGATTCACTCATATACCGGAGGGTCGTCAGATGGACTCGATCCTCGAAACGGTACATCGAAGTTGGCTTCAGTAAGCGCGCTCGCTAACCACTAAGACACGGCCGCGGGCCAAAAGCTGAAGAAGCTATTGGCTAACATGCGAATCTGCCCTCTGTATCAGACAGGATGTAGCTACAGCTACAAGCAATGATCATGAAGTATAAACATATCTGTCAACAAAGTATAGAAACCAGTCATGCATTAGCTGTAAGGACATGGATAAAAATTCCAGCCTATAAAAAACATGTCTGTAATTTACATGTATGCAGTTAAGATAGGTCCACTCATGCATAGAAATGTGTTGGGCTAACTTGAAAACAAATACTTTTCTTTTGCTCAAGAAGATGAAAAACTAAAAAGATGACTGGAAATGTTGCAAAACAATAACTGTGAATGTCATAAACAAGCAAATTAAACCTCATAAACCAACAAAATGAACTTCATAAATTAGCAAATAGAACATCGCAAACTGGTAAAAGAACATCTGAAAGTATCCAAGCTAACTTCATAAGCTGACAAATGGACTATAATAAACTAGGAAATTAAACATAATATTAAAAGTAGGAAATTGTAAAAGAGCAGGGGTGGAAATGTTTAAAATATTTAGTCCGACATTTTTTCAACTTTATCCTGCAGGCCATTTAACACAATATTAAATTCTCTGAAACTTTACAGGATAATCTCAATTTTTACTGGAAATGTCCTGCAAACGTATATATATTTCCACCCCTGGAGAGTATAGTATCAAGTGGAAAACATAGGTGTATATCAGGTTTTTCTTATACAAAAGTGGTCATCATTTGGGGGAAATATCATAATTTAGAAAATTATTTAAAACTTAAACTTTATTTGTAAATTGTTATAAGAATGTTGTATACAGAAGCTGAATTCAATGTGTTGAAGCGCCACAAGAAAAGGTGGAAAAATCTGATTGCAATACAGATGGACAGACAATGGATAAACTAATAAGCTATTCTGGTTCCATTGATAGGGACTGATAAAAAATACATTACCTTTTCCACTGGGGGATGGACATCTGGTTTGTCACGCCAATGAACTTTACGATTAACCAACAATTTCTGTCCAGAGGAACGCTTCCAAAAACTCATTGTCCTTTATATTCCCAAAGTTAGCCTTTAATGCGTAATTGGAATATCCACTTCAAACTGTTCACCTGTGAAATAAAAAGCCTTTCTCAATTCCTCAAGGGAATTTATGTGGTAAGATTGTTGTATCCACTATCCAATATAAGGGAATTTATGTGGTAAGATTGTTGTATCCACTATCCAATATAAGGGAATTTATGTGGTAAGATTGTTGTATCCACTATCCAATATAAGGGAATTTATGTGGTAAGATTGTTGTATCCACTATCCAATATAAGGGAATTTATGTGGTAAGATTGTTGTATCCACTATCCAATATAAGGGAATTTATGTGGTAAGATTGTTGTATCCACTATCCAATATAAGGGAATTTATGTGGTAAGATTGTTGTATCCA
>JAVFBX010240915.1:0-10429 GCA_034783855.1 Mopalia kennerleyi | reverse complement strand
GGGGCTCGGTCCCCAATGCCGGTTAGCTTATCTATAGGGCAGTTGCATACTTCTAGTTAATAGACTTCTGGTAACACTTAGTGTCATTGCGACTTCTCTATACAAGTTTAGCTATTTTGGTCCCACTGCGGTTACATCACTGTTATAAGAAACCAATGTTGTCACAGTTCATGCGTTTGAAAAGAAAAATGTAGCGATGTTAATCATAGATTACTGATCACATCATTTGTGTCCACATATCATGTTTGATGTTTGTCGAATCTCGTTAACGACCACTCTTTTCAAATAAATGCCGAGCAAATAAAGATCAAGTGTTCATATATACTAATGTTTGCATTCCACTAACAGTGACCATATTCTTACAGCTGAACTCGTTTTCCATCTGAGTGAATAACCACTAAAAACTTATCGGTTGCTCTATATGGTTTGTTTGATTTGTTCTGCGGACGGTCGCCTGGTTTGTATAGGTGTTGGATAGTAAACATAAATACACGGTTTTTTTCCCTTTTAGATGTATTATATATTTATTGTATATAGGTTATTTATAACGTGTGAAAAAAATGAGAAAAATAGTAATGAAATAAACTTTTGTTTAATGGATTCGTCCTAATCTCATGTATAAATATAAACATTGGTTCTGAGAAAGCGAAATAACTGAATATCACTCCACTTCAAACGGCTATTTTCTCTGCGGTTCTCGTCCTATGTCCAATTGAAACTTTTCGTAAAGTTTAATAAATATGCACCATCTTGTAACACTATAAAACACACTCTATTTCAATCTGCAATCTGTTTCATCTGTAAAACAAATACTAAAGGAATAATCGGTAAAGTGTGACTTAGTGTTTAAGTGTGTTAACAGTATACTGTAGCGTAGTTTGGTATAATGCGGGTGCGTAGCAGTAGTCCGACTGTCCGACACCCCACAAGTCCGACAGCCCACAAGTCCGACATCCCACACGTCCAACATTCCCAACACGTCCGACAGCCACTAGTCCGACACGATGTGACACCGCACAAGTCCGAAACGATGACACCCCACAACTCCGACATTATATATACCGACACCATGACTAACACTATCGACCACCCCCATGCAGGAAAAGCTCTATATGTCTCAAATGTAAATATAATCAAACTGTGAAAAAATCTTCTGACTATCAAGGTCTCTTCATAACCTAGCCCTGGGTTGACTGACGACTGGCGGTCGTATGTGAAGTGGACCTACATTAGGTGTTGGTAGACTTTCGAAAAGTTTGTTCTCAAAATCAGTTTAAATCACATTAAACAATCACAGCAACTATAGACCACAGCTCACATATCCCCGCAGATATACGTAATTACGTACTACTATAATAAATTAAAAATTCAATATAATGTGAATAGTTTTGTATAATGATAAACCTTTCATCAACCATATAGTTAAGTATAATACTAAATGAAACTTAAGTATTTAATGATTTGTTCCAACTTTTACTTCCTTGAACCCTAGATAATAAGACAATAGTGTATAATATTATTGTTCAATACACCATAATGACTCGTGCAATTTTAAAAGCAAGGATGTCGGATTTGTGGGCAGGCAAAAGGATGTCGGACTTAGGAACTGTCGGACTTATGGGGTGTTGGACTTGTCAGGTGTCGAGCTTGTGGGATGTCAGACTTGTGGGCTGTCGGAGTTCTTGGATGTCGGACTTGTGGGCTGTCGAACTTGCGGACACCTCCCCTGTAACGCAGTGTGGTATTGGTATACTGTAACTGTGTTTGTTATCGGTATACTATAACATATTGTGTTATAACAGTACACTGTAACTTAGTGTGTTATCGGTATGCTGTGATAACTGTGTTTTCAGTATACTTTGACGCGTGTAAAAGTTAACCGTAACTTAGTGTATTGTCGCTATATTTTGATTAAGGGTATCATCGGTTAACTTTAATTTAATGTATCAACGGTATACTGTGACTCAGTGTGGTATCGGTATACTGTGACTCAGTGTGGTATCGGTACACTGTGACTCAGTGTGTTGTCATTAAACGGTGACTTACTGTGGTGTCAGTATACTGTGACTTACTGTGGTGTCAGTATACTGTGACTTACTGTGGTGTCAGTATACTGTGACTTACTGTGGTGACAGTATACTGTGACTTACTGGGGTGTCAGTATACTGTGACTTACTGTGGTGTCAGTATACGGTGACTTACTGTGGTGTCAGTATACTGTGACTTACTGGGGTGTCAGTATACTGTGACTTACAGTGGTGTCCGTATACTGTGACTCAGTGTGTTATCATTAGACTATGAGATACTGTGGTGTCAGTATACTGTGACTCAATGTGTTATCATTAGACTATGACATGCTGTGGTGTCAGTATACTGTGACTCAGTGTGGTGTCATAAGACTGTGACATACTGTGGTGTCAGTATATTGTGACTCAGTGTGGTATCATAAGACTGTGACATACTGTGGTGTCAGTATACTCTGCCTCAGTGTGGTATCAGTATGTTGTGACAATAAAGTGTATCATTTAGGTGGTTTTATACTGAATAAGGAGGAGTATTTTGGATATTAACTTTTCAATAACGCAGTGCTCTAGTGACAAGAATTTACTGATTCAATATAGAGAATACCACCACCATATGCGTGAAATAATCTTGGTATACATACACTTAATCGTTTGTAAACTCACTGTACACAAACAGCCATTAATAGATTCCACCAGTCAGTTAAATTGACATTAATTCTGCATATAAATCGTGGTGAGCAATAACATTTACGTTTTATAGAAATTCTGTGTAAAACTGCGTGACTGTTCATATACTCGAGATTGGATTAAAACCCAATACAAACAATTCCGCTTTGTATGAAGCTTATACTGATTCTCTCTCTGAAACCCATCGCAAAAGTTGATACCGCGTTTTTTTAAACAGTATCCGGACAACATATCTTTTAAAAAGTTTTGAGCCATAATGGTACCATGCTGACCTCGTTGCGGATCGAAGTTAATCCAAGAAGTGTCTGGTTCACGCGAGACGAGCCTTTCTCCTAAACTCTGGGAAAACTTTGACAGCGTATCGGTTTGTTGTCATAGATTTGTGCCATTCTTTTCCTTACAAAAAGCTATAAAAATGTGTTTTTGCGAGAAACACACAGTGGTTCCTAGTCTCGCGTGAATCAGAAACTTCTCGTGTTAAATTGCGACCCGCCACAAATATCTGGTACCATAACGGTTATAAAGTTAAAATAAAACAAATCGCTGGCATATGGCCAGATATAGTTAAACTGGTTTTCTGATAATTTATTTTCAAAAAGATTTAAACATTTAATCAAACCCACAACATTGTAGTTATTTAAGCACATATTAATTTTCAACTTTAACAACTTCAATCTGAACTTAACTCGCCACCAAGGGTATACAAAAGAATGAAACAAACAATTTTGAAGAAAAAAACCAAACTATTTTATCAATCTGTACAAAGCGGGCGAAATTGTCAGGGTAGAAAACTAGCTCTTATCATTTCAGTAAACGCACTGGAATAGCCTCCCTTTAATAACTCATATTAATTTTTTACAGTCGAAATTCCGCCGAATCGCTTGGATGCTTATACTTTAAATAGCCAATGAAATCTGAAACAAACTAAAAATGAAGAAATCCCTGTCTAAACTAACACACGTATGGAAATCTATTCACTATGTACCACCAGACGGATTACTTTTTAACTTCAACCACCGAACCATTACTCAATTAAGCAAGTATATAGATTATCGTTTCAGATTATTGTCCGCATTGCTTTTGAAAATAACAAATTAGAAAACCAGCTCAACGATTTCGAAAACCCATTTGCACAAAAGAACGGCATAAGTCGATGACAACAACCGATACGCTGTCAAATTCTTCCAAGACTTTAGGAGAATGACGTTAACTTCGAACCACCATAAGAGTCTACATAGTACTATATGGCCCCACAATAACTATATACCACACTCATTGAAAAAATAAATAAATGGCTAAAGTGTTACTTTTCGTCACTTTAATTTTGATATAATTATTTCACTATCATAAACTTATGTTCAAATAGAAAGGATTTTTAAACAAACTGTCCCATTGTGGCCCAATGGGTGCTCCAAGACCCGAAGTTAATTTTGTACATGGTATGATATAGGCCCTAACACAGGCTTCGTAAAAATTTATTTTAAGCTGTAACAATATTGATACTATTTGATAGTGGTGCAATGATTGGGGACGATGCGCTGATAATCTCCCTGGTGCAATGATTGGGGACGATGCGCTGATAATCTCCCTGGTGCAGTGATTGGGGACGATGCGCTGATAATCTCCCTGGTGCAATGATTGGGGACGATGCGCTGATAATCTCCCTGATAAATCATGATAAACCTCATCTTGTCAGTTCTTTTTTTTAAAACGAAACGGCTGAGAGCATTATGCCCACGCGGGCTACAGATGTCAAAAACTCTCGCCACTACAACACCGATCGATCAACAAAACTGCAGCTTTATGTTTTAATTGATTTTTTTATCATATATATACTGGTATATATGAATAATAAATACCGTAAATAAAACTAAAACAATTGTGTTCTTGAAATTACAGTTATTCGTTGCCATGCATGCAGTTGTCAAGTCCTGGAGGTAAATGGCCCTATGTGGCGGATATTCCCTGGTGAGCGATTTGCTGGTATGCCACTGTTAGCGGTATCTTTGAAGATATACAGATTGGGTTTTCATAGATTGATGTCCCAATTTTTATAATAGAAAAATATAATAATACATTATAAAATGGGTTCATATCATTTATTTATTGAGGCATTTATTTGTATAACGAAAATTCAATATCGTATAAGCAAATTATTTGGGGAAAGAAATTTTTGCAATTGAAATAAAGTTTTCTGATAAAATAAGTTTCTACATAATATATTTTACTCAGAATCCAATATGGAGTTTTATTGTACGAGTCCACGTCGGGTTGAACGCCCGTATTGGAGGAACCGCAGAAGGCGTCGAGTCCAATACAGACTTTCAACCCGACGTGGACGAGTGAGCATAGCCGTTAATTAGTTAATTTTACAGGCTATTTGAGTAAACATACGTTTAGCATGTTTTCATCTGACAGGCGGTTTTAGAAAATCAGATTTTTTGTACCAGGTTGATAAGTACAAGCGGTTTTTGTTGTTGTTGTTTCGCTTGGATACAGAACCCTCACTTTCGCCTTTATATGAAAGCATCCACCAGAGCAGGCAATATAGGGGACTGCCACGACTAGATGAAATAACTACCGTCTTTTAGAACAAATATGCAATAAAAAATAATAAGTTTAGGTCGAAAATCAGTTGTCTTTCCCTTTAACAGCAAATGTTTTAATGACTATTTCAGACAGTCCAGGCAGATTCCTCCTAGAAACTTGCTTATCTATCATAAACGGTTCATGGTAGAGAATTCAAACTTGCAACAGTTAGGAAGCTATTCTCAATCTCCTTAACACCTTGTCAATATCTTCACTTAAAAACTAAATTGTGGGATTAAATTTAACTATTTGTAATTAAAGTTTCGAAGTATTTGTTTGACTATCATACACTTGGTACATTTAGCTGTAAATGAAACTATTACAAGTTGTGTCCATTTGTAGCCAAAGGATCCAGGAAACCTGAAGGAGAGAAACACAGAAGCTTTCTTTTTCAACAATATATACAAGGCGATATTCTCCGTACGTCTCAATTCTGAATCGAGTGTTTTCAGCGGAAACTGTTTTGTAGGTCATGTTTTTGACGCCATAAAGGTATAAAGTCACAAGTGTATTGTCTCACAAATGGTTAGAATGTGTACGTAGGTCTCTGGGATTACAGTATAGGTCTACATCACAAATGTTGACAAGGTAGAATGTCCAAACACCAGGATGAGTATAGCTACAACAAAACAAGTAATGCAAACAAATGGTGATTCTCTATAACCTTCTGATTCATTCCGTGTGTGTTTGTTTTTCTGTGTTGTACAGGATGCAAAAGCATACACTTGAAGGTAAGGGCAGCTGCAGGTTAATCTATTAATAAACGATAAGGATTTACAGTTGTGTGTTCTTTGCATTAAACCAACTGGTTGTACTATTATAAGTATTTTATGCAACCAACTGTTGAAGCTGAAAGCTGAAAACTCGACAATTCGGTGACGTCATTGGAGAGGGGGAGGGGGGGGGGATGTAGGAATTTTCCAGCAGAGCTCACAATTGTTAATCCACTTTCGCCGCTTGCTACAGCCTTCTGCCCAACACATACTACATATATAGGCATACTTGCCGAGTTCTGTCCGAGAAATTTCTAAATTATAAAACTAGCAACCAATTCAAGGCAACAAGGTAATAGATGATTAAATCTGATTAAATCTGCTGTTGTATTGTGTTATAATAGTTTATAGTCGGCAAGTGTTGTTGTCGTCGTATTGCCTTAGTTGATGTCAGTCTGGATTAGCCATATTATACATGTAATTTATTGACACCATTCCCTATAGGTAATGACGTTTTCTGTATTAGTTGGCATCGTAATTCTGATTGTTGGCCATAAACTCGGCGTTCCATTTGTCCACATCAACAAACCCACAGGCCATGTACTGCACGGAGGCTGAGTAACAATGCGAGTCGATCATACAATTAAACTGAACGGTTAGGGTTGTCTGTGTTATAGTCAGCAAGGTGTTCACACGGGTGTTAATCGAAGTATCCGTGTTCAGTTTGGCCAGACCAGAGGTGACAGCTGGTTCCATCAAATAATTGTTCTTGAAGGTGATCGTCTTTGGTAAGTTGAAACATGTGTCCATGGAGCCTCTATCCTGGCAGAAGGCGGTGTTGATTCGACCAGATTCACCTAATGGAATAAATCGAAGACTTTTTAGAACATATAGCATCAGGGCGCTGTAGTGTATTTATTTGTCAATAAAAATCCGTATTTAACTTATTTTCAGTTTATCACATTGCGGTTGTACTCTATCACACAAAATATTTCCGTGAGAGTGTACAAATAATATTTAGTAAAGAGTTCATGCATCGAATATGCTCGAGTGCAAGCGTCGTCTGGAGGTTATAAAATTAATAAATTTGTTTATATTTTATTTGGTACCAAAAGTAGGATTTCCTTATACCTGCAAAATCCTCTGATCTTTTTGGGGGTATATATAATTCTAAGATAATCTATCGATATTTCTTTATTATAATTAAATTAAAGTTACTATTATTAAAAAGTTAATACTTACAGACAGTCATAGCCATGCCGTTTACTGAAACAAAACAAAATTAAAAGCAATTCAATAATGAAAATAATAATTATAATATTAATAAATTATCTTGTCTTGATGACGAGCAATCAAACCAAGACTTTAGCACAGCTGATGTTGTTTATATATTGTTTTTGTTGTGGTTTTGTTCTTTTTGCCAATGACTAGGAAAATGTAAGTTTTCTTCTTGAAGAGATATGATATTAATATGTCATATTTTTTACGAACCAGAAGTAAATATTAAAGTAGGATTATTTTAAAACTCCGCAGTTTTCCGCAGAAGGCGAAATAAACTTAAGAGGCAACTCAAACTGTAGACGGGGGGTCTCACCTCAAATTATATTAAACAGCTGTTGTTGGTGAATTTAAGCTTTTCACTGCTGGTGTATGCCGATTAGCACCATAGACAAACTTCCACTATATGCTAATGTATGCCGATCGACGACTGACGTAAACATTGATGCTCTATTCCCAAGAATTCATGGTGTATTTTAACCTCAAAGTTTCTCACGCCAAAAAGTAATAGTTGCAGTGTTTAAAACCAGCAAGGAATATATACATATTAAACAGCCCAGCAGCGAAAGGGTTAACGCTTATTGGTCAGTGTTTTATGCAATAAACTGACAAAATAACACACTACACTATTACGTTCCATTTCAACATTTTCAGTAGAAACAATGCTTCGATTTGGCATGGAAAGTCCACCATCTTTTAGTTACCAAGTCAGTTGCCAAATGGGTTTTAACGCAATGGTGAAACCCATCCACAAAATCACAACACCATTTAACTTCTAACGATAAGCTATCTTTTCAGACTCATATTGTTATATTAGGTTGTCTCCCCCTTTACAGATAATAACGATTGAAGAGTCCAAGTCCAAAATCTTTTGTTAACAAAAAACACGATAAGTTCGTGAACTACCTGTATGTCCCTGACTTATAAAGCCCGATTTATACTGTATGTTGGAAAATTTTATAAATAATCCCATTCAGCATGAAATATATATACAATGTTTTGGATATATTGTGTTGTAGATGGGAAGAAAAAACTGTTCGTGCCGATAAAATGCCAAGCCATTGCTGCAAAATTTTTGTAACGATTTCTGGAAAGAATTTAAAGTCAATAACTGTATACACTCAGCTCTTCCAAATAGAGTTGACAATGCAGAAGGTGCTCCGGAAATAACTGAACTCTGATAAGAAAATTTGAAAAAACTATAAACTGTGTCTGTAGTGAAACAGATAAACAAGAGGTTCGAGACAAAATATCTGTGTGCAAATATGGGTCTCCTGATGTATCGTTTGTTTCACCAGTTTATGTAAAAGAAGTAATAATGAATATGAAAATGGGAATATCTTTAGGTATTGGTGGGTTGTGTGCTAAACATCTGTGTGCTCCACCAATTCTTTGGGCTTTCGTGTCGCTGTCTATTAATGCCATGTTTGTCCATGGCCGTATGCCCGCTGAAATGGGGAACGTCACTATCACACACATTGTTAAAAACGAAACGGGTAATATTAACGATTCTGATAATTACAGACCAATAGCTGTTGCTAATGTTATTTCTAAAATTGTAGAATCTGTCATTTTACACCAATGTGAACATCAGCTTTATGCTTCAGACCTTCAGTTTAGATTTAAACGTGAACATTGTAGAGATAAGTGTATCTACCTATTTAACGAAATTGTCCATTTTTGTAGAAATAACGGCAGCCCTGTTTTTGTGTGTTTTATGGATGTTAGTAAAGCTTTTGGCCGGGTTAACCACTGGACACTGTTAAAGAAACTAATTGATCGTGATGTCCCGATGTATATTGTTGGTCTGCTATTTACTTGGATTGGAACCCAGCTATTTGGTGGTAAATGGGGTTATCTATCTGATATTTTCAATGTATCCAATGCAGCATGTCAGAGAGGCATCCTGTCTACGACGTTGTTTTCTGTTTATCTCGATGAGTTAGATGTTGAACTTACTAGGGCCGGTGTTAGGTGCAGCATTGCTAGTCATTGTATTAACTATCTATTGAATGCTAACGATATGTGTCTTCTATGTCCTTCATGGCCAAATCTATTAGATATATGTTCTGAATTTTCTTTGTCTTAAGATATTGTATACAACTGTAAAAAGACAGTGTGTTAAGTAGTTGCTCGCAATTGGCGTGAAACATTTCCACCACCGCATGTTAAACTATGTCAAGAAAACTGTACACAAGTATGTTTATCTAGGACATGTATAACCAAAAGTGCCAAGTGGCATACAAATAATTGTTAAACATGTATATTGACCATTTAAGTGTCTGTAAGATAGTTATAAATACAATAAATTTAGCAAAAATATATAACAATACAATACGGCTTGCTTACCTGTTGTGCCGAGAGACAACAATACAACGACCATTACTATTCCACAATTCATTTTGATTTCTACAATTGAAATAAAACACACATTTTAGAGAACTGGACATTTTTACGGTAATGTTTGTTCAGTGTTAATACGTTTGAAAAAATTATCAAGTAACGCTCGAATTCATAATGAATAAAACGACCGTTTCCCAGTAATTGATAATTTACAAATGCTTTTATCAAGAAAATCTTGGGTATAGACAGGGAAAGAATGTTGATATTTAATGATAAAGGCATACTTATGCCATAACACCAACAAGTGAATAAATAATGATTGATTTTTTAGAAAGGGGCCGAACGTGGTTAGTGTGGATAAGTGATTTAAAACTGAAGATGTTAAGGTAGGTCGGCCCCTTCGAGGTCAAAATTTGTCTGTTTTTTTTTTATTTGTTAATACCAAAATTCACATTATTAGCCTGTATTTAGTGAAACAATTATACAAAAATTCCCATTAGAAGTCCTTTAATTTTAAGTTTGAAAATTGTGATTCAGTTCATTGTCAGTGTACAGCCAGATGGTTTCCTCCCGAATTCTAGCACTTCATTTTTTGTCGATAGGCAATTTTTCATCGCTGTTTTCTCGAAACGTGTTTGAGTTACAACCCTAAAATTCGAGATGCTTGATGATGACATATTATATATTACGGTCCTTCAAATTTTAAAAATTCGTCCTAGTTCTCATTTTATATTAATATTTCTAAAATTAATGATGAAAATTTGACTTTTTTCATCAAAAGATGAATAATTACAA
>JAVFBX010240904.1:0-10429 GCA_034783855.1 Mopalia kennerleyi | reverse complement strand
GGCGGAAATCTTCGGCTTTTACAAACCAGAATTGGGAAGCAGCTCTGTGATTGGTCAATTTAAGTGACCAATCGACAATGGGGTGATTGCGTTAGATCTCAATATAACGACAAACAGAATATGGCCCGTATTTTAGATTTGATTTTAATTAGATTGCTGTGTTGATGTTCATGATGTTTTAAAATGATAAGCTATAAGGTATAAAGTGTTGGTTGTGTGCATCTGACTGTACCTCTTGGTGTTATATGGAGATTTGAACAGGGTGGAATAGACTGTTCAGAATACAGCTTTTGTTCAATAAAGAAGGCAGATGTACAGCGGATTGTACTAACAGACCTGTATTCAAATTAAGCCCCTGGCTGTGCTCATAGACTGATTTACTGTTACCTTCAAGACAACATATTGGGTGCACTAAAATAAATCCATCTATACAGGTGGAGCTTCCAAATAGTGTATTAAACTTGTATTTCAGTCCAAAAGATGTAAATTTATGTACATTGATGTATGTACGGTACCACTTCGAAAAAGGAATAATTAAAGTCAAATTATGTAATAATTAAATTCTAACACTCAAATGAGCTCATGTCTTTTAAAACTGTATAGTTTGCACAGGATGAATTATCTTAAAGGCAGCATTTGGCTCAAACCAGAAGTACATGTACACTGTAGAATAATGTAGACTAAAAAAGTCTTAATCTGTCTGTAGACTATGTACATGCATGTAGAATACCTGTATGTGACATGTCCAACATTATTAGATTTCAGCTTATTTTGTTAGTGGAATGAGAATGTTTGTGAAGTTAAGTTGACATGCTCCATACATGCCTGCCCCACTAACTTATCTCTATTGGCAGGTATAAAAACACATGTTTACCACATGTCCTCTGCTCTTGGAGAACTCGGTGTGTGTAAATGTACCCCTCTCGGTGGAGGCAAGCTAAATTGTCTACAATAAAAGTATGTGTTAAAGTAGATGTATAAATTTACCTCTACTGTAATATTGACATGTATTCACATTTTAATTATCACATATATACAGTTGTTTTCTCTACATTATAATTACATGTATACATGTATATATATGGGATTAACTATATGACTCTTCTTCACTATTTATCCTATCTATAAAAATGTGTTTGTTTGGTTTACAGGAAACAGCTAATCATGTCTACCTTGTTATGGAGGTAAGTACTGAAGTCTCATTTCACTCATTCTTACTGTGGATGCTTACATGTAGTAGGAAATTATGTATACACACAGGACACAGTGGGACATTCTGTATAAGCTTACACACAGGACACAGTGGGACATTCTGTATAAGCTTACACACAGGACACAGTGGGACATTCTGTACACATAACGCAATGGGGCATTCTGTACACACTAATATGTCATTATGTACACAAATAACGCACTGGAGCATTCTGTACACTCAGAACATACACACGTTAATGGGTCATTCCGTACAAATATGACTCAAAGAGACATTCTGTACACACATAGCTAGCACATTCTGTACACACATAGCTAGCACATTCTGTACACACATAGCTAGCACATTCTGTACACACATACATGTAGCTAGCACATTCTGTACACACATACAGGGCTCGAAATTAACATTTTCAGATGGTTGTCCATGGGACAACCAAGCCTTGCAATATGGTTGTCCCCAAAATAAAACACTTGCCCCTATGTTATTAACATTGTGCCAAATAAAATATATGTTTAATGTAACTGAAAATATTTCAAATTAAAGAGAGCTTCTATCATTTTCTTTTAAAAAAGTTTATTTTCTTGATTTTTAACTACTTGTCCCTGGACAAGTAACTCATTGACAATTGGTTGCCCAACTCAAATTTGGCTTGTCCGGGACAACGGGACAACCCTTAATTTCGAGCCCTGCACATAGCTAGCACATTCTGTACACACATACATGTAGCTAGCACATTTGGTACACACATAGCTAGCACATTCTGTACACACATAGCTAGCACATTCTGTACACACCTGATCAATAGAACTCAATGGAACTTTATGTATGCATAACTCAATAAATAACATCACATTCATGATTGTCGTATACACGTATTAGTATGTATAAAAAGTTATAATCCTGTGAACTCCTGCCTGAAAGTAAACATATATAATTATGTTTAATAGTTTGGTTGTGGCCCATAGGTGTTGAATTCTGTACATTGTGTCTATGCTGTAGATTATTATAGGGAAATACAATAGATTTTGTTTAGACCATATATATAAGCTTAATTATAACTGTGTGCAACATGTACATTGATGTACTACAGGGAAATTACTTTTGGTTTATAATGTTACAATTACAATTAAGTATATAGTAAAAACTCTTTTAAACAAAGTTGCTGTTTTTTTAGACAATGCTATAGTATATAAACTGATAAGAAGTACAATACATGTACCAAGTAAACATGTATTAATGACACATTTTTCTCATTGTTGTTTTTTCCTGTAGTATTGTAATGGAGGTGACTTAGCTGACTATTTGCAAGGTAACAATGATTGTTGATTTGTTTCTAATTGCTTCATGTTTCTCTGATTGTGTTATAACCTGAAGGGTTTGATCAAAAAAAACTTCCTTTCAACGTCCTACCAGTTATAGTAGTAGTGTTGTGCCAGTCTGATTGGAAATCATGTAAAATCCCACAACAAAGCAATATAATGTCAACAATAGCGTGGTTTAACCACACAATGTTATAATAACCTACAGGCTTTATGGGTACATGTAGTTGCAATGTAATTTTGCTAACTGTATATTTATATGTTATTTGTTTAAATTAAGCCAAACACTTGTATTGTAGCCCCTAGTTAATGTTGGGTAATCAGCTGTCGAACATGAACCACATGTTTCAAAACCAAGCTTTAGACCCTGCCAACTGAATTTATTTCTTAATTGTCTAGTAATTGCTTATTTTGTTTAATAATTTTAAAAAAATATGATCATTTTAATCATAGCTTTAATTAAATTCTTTTAAATTTTCAGTGAAAGGGACTCTTAGTGAGGACACTCTCTCTATATTTCTTCGGCAAATAGGTTTGTAAATAGAAGATTTAACAAACTTTCCTCACAATTTATCACAAAACTTTATGAGATATTATTTTAAGTAATTGTCATAAAATGTTTATGTTTATGAACATGTTTATTGTGAAATATGGCCCCTATTTCCACCTATGTTTGCAAGTTATAAATTATTTGACAACATGTAGATCAGAAGCAGAATCATCTCACAATGTAAGTTTTTCCAAAATACAACTTTAATCAGATCTTTAACACTGATATCTAATTTAATTATTTGTTTGTTTAATGAGGATAACCGAGAACCACAAGGCCACTAGAAGATCTCATACCTTAGTCAATATCCCTGTTTTTTGTTTTATAATAATAGCTTTTTGTTCACAGCTGGTGCAATGAAAGCTCTGAACGCAAAGGGTGTTGTACATCGGGATCTCAAGCCTCAAAACATCCTACTGTGTCATTCTGGAAAAGCCAGTGCACCTCCTCAAGAGATACAGCTTAAAATTGGTGGGTTTATTTGTTATTTCATACAAAATATCAGCTATAGGCCCACATAACCATAACACATCTAGTTACAGGTGATTGTCAAAT
The DNA here is from genome assembly GCA_034783855.1 of Mopalia kennerleyi. Classification (NCBI taxonomy): domain Eukaryota; kingdom Metazoa; phylum Mollusca; class Polyplacophora; order Chitonida; family Mopaliidae; genus Mopalia; species Mopalia kennerleyi. The sequence goes on along the minus strand of JAVFBX010240904.1, from coordinate 6,789 downwards.
TTGGGGCAGGATATTTTTGACCTACATACAGAGTAAATGATCATCATTATAGTCTGAATTATTGTCTAGAAGAACCTGTTTTTATTTCATGCTGCTAAACACCAGGAAGCAGGAAGTTATCCACTTGTGAAATTTTTAAGAACTCTTCTGAACATTATCTTTATTGAATGTAATCTTTTTTTCCCTACAGCTGACTTTGGTTTTGCCCGCTTTCTTAATGATGGTGTGATGGCAGCTACATTGTGTGGCTCTCCTATGTATATGGTGAGTCCAGGGTTTTATCCAGCCTTTCCTCAACTTCTTATTCATGCGACTTTAGTAAACTGTAATAAAGCAAAATATCAATAAATATTGAATGCTTGAAGCTTAAATTAAACTACAAGTAGAAGGAATCTGTTAAATAGGTTTTGTAGGATTTTGTGGGATTCCAAAAAACCTAGCTGCAATCTAGTATTAAAACTACATGTATGTGTGATGTCATTAGATTCCAAGGACCTGTAACTAAGATATTGAAGTACTTTTAATTTGTTGGAATTTATTTTTGGGGTTTTTATTCTAAGTTTGCTGGCATTAATTTTCGCATATTGTTTTATAACAAAGTTAAATTAAGATAACAGAAATTGTGCATATTTTCTCTGAAAATGTGTTAAAAATTCCACAACTTTGGCTCTTTAATATACCATATGGAACATTTGTGCCCAACCCCTTTTGCTTTGTTTGGAAGCAGCAACTGTGTCTTTTCTATCTCTGTGTGAAGATTTACTTCCCAGCAGAGCAAAAGACTTTACATCTAATGGCTGGGCTAGTGTCAACTAAACCATAGTTATAAGTAAAACACACTTAAGCATGGTATAGACCACCACTTAATCAGGTTGTATACATACAACAGGGAAATATTTTCCTTCCTACATATCTTGTGAATACCTACAAAATAAATTCAATGCTTAATTTTAAACCGGGAATGATGCCTGGAAAATCATGTGACCCACTTCAATATTGATGTCAAACCGAAAAAAGTTGAATTTATCGCATATAAGTTAATCCTATAGTACATGATGTTTAAGATTTTTTTTTAACCATAATCGCTGTTTGTAGAATCTGGTGAGAAATTTTTAACCTGAAAATTAGTGGTCGCGAGAACTTTTACATTTTTTCCAGGGGTGCCAGGAATGTAACCTTACATGTAATATCTAAACCACAAAGTTCTGTGGCCCGTTTCTCAGAGCGATTTTAGCCTACACAAAATGATAACGACCAGTGTTCAAGGCCTACTAAGTGTTGCCATGACAGTTGCATTCAACGAAAGCTAAGCTCACTTTATGAAATGAGCCCCAGTACACAGTCCTACGTAATTATGTAATGTTTAAATGAGTGTACATTGTGTGTGATTGCAGGCCCCTGAGGTAATCATGTCTCTACAGTATGATGCTAAAGCTGACCTATGGAGTATTGGTACGATCGTCTTCCAGTGTCTAACAGGAAAGGCTCCCTTCCAGGCTCAAACACCCCAACAACTCAAACAGTTCTATGAAAGAAATGCTGAACTCATTCCAAAGTATATATCTTTCTGATAAGCAGTTCTTCTCAAATACGCTTTTTTTTAAAACAAATTTTATTGACCTAAAGCAGACCTGTCTACCCGGTGTATTCTGGAGTATTTTATACACATTATTTATGTTAAATACATGTACACCAAAAGGCCATTAAAATACTGCTGTAACACTAATATTCCTAAAAACATACATTTCTTCTAGGGTAGACAGGTCTGCTTAACATACATTAAGCTGAACGCTTACCATGTATGTATCAATGCAGTTAAATATATATTTTTTTCATTTCTTGAGTAGAATACATTGCTTTATACAGTGTAATATGTAAACTATGGAAACATATTATCAAATAATGCGATATGTGTAACCAATGCCAAAGATACATGTACATGTAAGCTTCATAAATAAAGAGTATTGCATTATGTTTTATTGAGAGTAAAAATAAGATGAAACTGATAAGATTTCTAATAGCAGGATAAATTGAGAATGTCTGTATACATAGCTACACATCTAACAAAAGAGTCTAATTGTTATCTATATAGTAATATTTTAGTACTTCGAAATAAAGTAACCCGGCTCAAAATATCAGCCTCTCAAAAATTATAAGTTTCCACATTTTTATATCATGATATCATAACTTTAGGAATATTTTTAGGAATATTAATAATTTATAAATCCATGAAAAGGACTTTAAACACCAATCAAACGTACAACCCAGTGTGTCCAATGTACCTTTCAATAACCTGTTGTTGTAGCATACCATCAGGTACTTCACCGGAACTCAAAGACCTATTGTTGAATCTCCTCAAGAAGAATGCAAAGACACGGATTGACTTTGGTAAATACCTTTTTTCATGTTTAAGTACACCAATTTCACTTGAATTAAATGTCTGAGTGTCTTGACTTATTGTAAACTATGTAATTATTAAAGTATTACTTATATCTGGAATTGCCTCTTTTTTTTTTCAGACCATTTCTTCTGCCACAAGTTCTTACAGCCAGTTGTGTCCCCTGCAGCATCATGTGAGTGCACAATAGTTTGTTTTTATATGTTGTTCAAAAGCTTTTGTGAATCATCAATCATAACATTTTTACTTCTCCCCACCCACATATATGATCTAAATATGTGGTTTAAAGTTCCCCACAAAACAAACCAAGGAAATTCCATATGTACAAAGTATGTTCTCCTTTATTTGCCAGAGTTGGACATGCTTGCCAGATACATGTACCATGAGTAATGCATCATCAGAGCTTATACCATGCTTATCTTAAAAAGTAATTTCGTGATTTCCCCAATTCAAGCAGTATATATTTGTGATCTGAATGCATACTACATGTACCTGTCACACAATGGTGATAAAGCAAAACCTTTTAAGTTAAGTGTCTTTGACACACAACACTGAAATAAAACCTATATTGTTCATACTGTTGTTTCAGCTTCCCCTGTCCCAGTTCCCAATAGAAGCCTGAGTTTTGGTTCTGACAGTTCTTCCCCTAGCCTCAAACAGACACCTGCCTCACCTCTAGCTGATGCCACCAACAGGTTCTCAAATAAGGTTAGTTTTATATCCGGCTCATGTAATCTGTCTGCTTATTCCTGCATGTACATGTATAGTTGTGTTGCTTATGAGTGAAATTTAAGACTATGCTGCTTCATCGTTACACATCAGAGAGTGATTCCACAATACGAAAGCAAACATCAAAATACTACATTCAACATCTGTTTGTGACATTGAATAGTCACTTAGTCACACAAAGACAAAAACATGTCCAAACGTTTAATTTTTTAATGAAAAACTTTCTAAATTTAGGGGCACTTAAACCTACAGTGATTTGCATGACTGTATCAAGGCAGCGTTTTGCTGTTAAAAGGACCAGACTCTTTCTTGTTTACATGTGGTGCTCCCCCTAATTATTGGTTATATACAAATCTTTTCTTTATAGCCACTGGTTTAAGGAGATACATTTCTCTAAGGTTGTCAGAATAGAGCTACTTTATGCAAACGTCCAATTAAAATCCTCCATAAGCTCTTTCTAGTCAAAATCTCCAGACAGGCTTTAATTGGTTTCAAACAAAGTTGTTTTTCTGACAGACAGTTAAACGTCTATGACAACATAAACAACTGCAGTAGCAAACATCCCAAATGGATTGACTTACTTGATTTCTCTTGGAGTTATACTGTTCTAGCTAGCCTGTATTAAAAAGTAGACTTATGTCTGTGAATAAACAGGGTCTTTGAAATAAAGAATTAGCCTTTGTGGAAGCTATGTGTATTGTTGACCTGTGCTGGAATTACTGCTTAGATGTGATTATGTAGTGTGTGTGCTCCGGTTTCTTGCTTTCTGTTTTATTCCTGGCTTGGGAGATAAAGTCTTGTTTCTGTTGCATTCTGGGATCAATATATAAAAAACCTGTATTTGTACTTAAATTTCCCTGAACATTTCAAGGGGATGCCATGTAAACAATATACATGTATTTAACAAATATTTCAGCTTTTATAAGAAATGTAAAGGTTGCTGTTAGTGTTTATATTACCAGGATGTACCAGCACATGGAGCATATACATCTATCTAAAGTGGCAATTTTCAACACACCTGTTGTTGCTGTAAATACTTTTTGGGTATAGAAAAAAGAAATCATTAGCAATACCTTGTAGCTGACACATCATGGATTTTCTGAGTTTTTAAGTATATTCTTACAATTCACAGATACAAATTACTTTAAAATTTATATGCAAATAAACTTTTTTCCTTAGCTCCCCATACCTTTTCTTGTAGTGATAATAAATCCCATCTTTAGATTCTTATTTTGTCTTTTTTATTATTTGCCTCTCCTGATTTGTGTCAACACTTCTTCCCTATGAGATTTGACTCTTTATAATGAAGGTGTGATAGGGAGGATCACCTGTTAAGAGACAGTTTAGACAGAACTTCCTATTTTCCTGGTGCTCTGGGAGCTGCTCAAAGCTGACCTGCCCCGTGGGGGAGCGGGTTGGCCAGTCTAAGAGGCGAGAAAAGAGGAGCCTTCTGTTGCCCTGGTGTTCTCAGGGCTAAAGGGAACAGGAAGCTGATCTGTTTGTACGTTTTATTTTTGTATCCGTCGTCATATAAGTGAAATGCCCTTGAGTACGACGTTAAACACCAATCAAACAAACAAACAAACAAAGCTGACCTATTCAGGGGGATAGAGAAAACACCCATTGAAACAAACTACATGTGTAACATGTGTAACTAAATTGAAGCAATTGATATAATACAGGCAGCCATTGAGCTTACAACATTTCATGTAAAGTATTCATCATGACCATTAACACCTGGATAAAACACATGTTTAGTTTGATGATGATATCTGTTAAGCTATGACAAGGCAGTGCCTCACTATGAAGGTGGCGGGTTCTGCTGATTTATGTACATTGTATGCTGTGCTAATATTATAGGAAGTATCTAAACCTATTACCCTTCATAATCACATATATCCATAAAAAAATTGAACCACAGACAATTTTTAATACCACTGGAACTAATTGTACTGCATGAATTTGTCCCATTTTGATATAATGTGTAATAATTATGAAAGCAGACAAGTACTTAATTATTTTTTCTCTATACATGCTGTTCAAAATATGTAATTGTATGCTGGCTTACGTGTTTTGTTTTGGCTCAAAGCACTGTACACGCGTGCTGTTTGAAAATAATTTATATTGCTAAATTCCGTGTCCTTTTGTGCTTTAAGTGAAATTGGATGTGATGCAAATAATAATTTCTTTGTGTTTTATAAACTTTCATTATTATGACTGGTGTTAGTAAAAGTAAGATAATTTGAATAATTTTTTTACTCACCCGTGGTACAAAGTTATCTCCCCTGTATTGTCCGACAGGTGGCTCCTGACTCTGTCCTGCCGTCTGACGTAAATTCCACTCGTGGCTCAGACGTTGCGTCTCGTAAAGCGCCGGTCGATGATCACAGTCGTAGTGAGACTGAGGCGAGTCTTGATGTGTCTTCTGAGCATGTATGTAATTCTGACTAACTCAAGCATGCTCTGTTAATACTAATCTATGTCAGCACTATGTTTACTTCATTTTAATTTACTAACAAACTTTAATATTTTAGGATAAATAACACATATTAGAAAAACTTGCTTACATGTATATAGAAAAACAAAACTAACAATTATTTAGAATGATAGTTGCAGAGTTTTGTATTTTCCTCTACATTTAACAAGAACATGTAGATGGAGCGTGGGGTTAAAGGGAGTTACAAGAACCTGTCCTATAATGGACAACACAAAGCCAATTTCTTTTGGCGTTTTACTCTGACTGTATACATGTACCTCAGCTGTTTGTTACATCACACATCTTGGTATTAGCCAGTGACATCCTAGCTGGGTTTCTTCACCCTTTGATCTTTAACTCTTGCCAATACGAGGGACAAACCATCAATAGCCTAAACCAAAACAAACTAAACCTGACAATTTATCAAATATAAATTCCTGTGAGCTTGTACTTGTTTGTGGTGTTGTTTGTTTGTGTTTTTTTGTGTGTGGTTCTTCTCTGGTTGACTGTGTCCTGTCCATAACGTTAATATCATCATTAATTGTGAAGAATCTGTGATCAGTGTACAATGTTGATCTCATTACTTGTGTATCGTCAATGTCCTGTGCACAATTTTGATCTCATTACTTGTGTATTATCAATGTCCTGTGCACAATTTTGATCTCATTACTTGTGTATCATCAATGTCCTGTGCACAATGTTGATCTCATGACTTGTGTATCATCAATGCCCTGTGCACAATGTTGATCTAAAAAACAAATGTGTATCACCCATGTCCTTAGCACAATGTTGATCTCATTAATTGCATACATGTATCATCTGTGCCTTGTGCATAATGGTGATCACATAAATGGTGTATCATTTGTGGCCAGTGTACAATGTTGGTCATATTAACAGTGTATCATCCATGCCCTGTATACAATGTTGATCGTATTACCAGTGTATCAATTGTGTTGAGTGTACAATGTTGATCTTATTAACAGTGTGTCATCCATGCCCTGTGTACAATGTTGATCTTATTACCAGTGTATCATCCATGCCCTGTGTACAATGTTGATCATATTAACAGTGTATCATCCATGCCCTGTGTACAATGTTGATCTTATTAACAGTGTATCATCCATGCCCTGTGTACAATGTTGATCATATTAACAGTGTATCATCCATGCCCTGTGTACAATGTTGA
>JAVFBX010240893.1:0-10429 GCA_034783855.1 Mopalia kennerleyi | reverse complement strand
ACATGTAGCTCGGCCAATTCGTGGTGAAGCTCCCTTTCATAACCGGATGGCATAAAACGTGTAACGCACACTCTCAACTTCTTTAACCTGTGAAATGATGCATTTACTGGCAAATCTTTGTTTCTGATTTTTACCAGTAGGCAGGACAGTTTTGTCTCGGGTCCAGCGAGTCAACGGACGAAAGACGTTGAGCTTTTCACTGATCCCCGGCCCAGTATCAGTAAAGGTAGCCCAGATAAATAGCCTAAACTGAGTACTGATATGGAAAGTTTTAGTTCCCCGTTCATGCTAACACCTGTTGAATTAAGATTTCCTTTCCTTTTTGAGGGCATTTTTGTATTTATTTTTACGTTTTCAGATTATAATTTAAAATCTGAAACTTCAGGTCATTACACCATGCCAATACTTGTCTTCCGTGCTGCTAGGCCTGCATATTGACTGTATAATAGGAATGTATAAGTATTCGCATCTAGGCCTACACACTGCCGTTTCTGCCGTTCTTTAACTTTAATCTTTCTTCCTGGCTTCTAGTTCTTCCTTAGAATAATTTGGTACAAACTTGTACAGTAATAATTCTCCCAGATAAACAAATTCTGAGAAGAACTGAACTCGGATATGATAGATTTATCGTAGCTATAGCATACGAAATAACGTTATAGTTGTGTGCTACATGCACCACGTACGTCACTTCCGGTTTGTAAAATTCTAATTACGGGCGTAATGTTATTTAGTTTCTTAATCTCAGGGCTGTTATGTTTCTAAAATACTATGATAAAACAACCAAAAGCCACTGTAAAATCGCGTGCCTTCTCCTTTAAAGAAAAACTTGTTTTGTCTTAAAACCTTCTAAGTAGTCTCTTGCAACTTGTCTCCAAAATCGACACAGTAAATTGAAAATGTGTCCATAATTTCCAAGACGTAAGAAACGTTCATCCTAGGTTAAATGAACCATAACTCGAAATTAATGATTTACTTTCGCAAGAAAAGTGTTCTTCTTGATTCTATCACTATTTGAGGGCATCGAATGATGGTACAATGACATTCGACAACAAAAATAAGGCTCTTTGTCATTTAGTACGAACAGTACATTCACTTGGCATTGCCTCACAAAGCGAGCGGACAGTTCATTTGCAAGCGATGTGACCCATAAAACGCACAAGAATTGACTCCAGCTCAATTACGCGGAAACCCCGCAGTGCGCAACGATACTTCCATGGGATGAAAATTGGCCAACACACACTTTCCCGCATTGGATGAACAAAGACGATCAGAGACAGGAATCGACGGAAGAGATGTCCATCTGGATAACACTCCAGATCCTTACAGCTCTCAAGGCAATACGCACAGTACAGAGATTCTACACTTGGACATCAGGTCGGCAAACATCTTGATCAATAATGAAGGATACCCCATATACTGACTGATTTCGGCGTCGGGTTTGTCTTAAAACCTTGAACAAAAATATGTGATATCAACCAAAACTCAAAATTCATGATTTACCTTTTCACGAAAAGTGTTCTCGTTTATTCTATCACTTTTCGAATAGATCGAATGATGGTACATGAAGATTCGACAACAAAAAGTAGGCTCTCATGGTTACAGTATTCATTGCTTGAAAGTCATTTCACTGTAAGACAAAGTCGTACGCGTGTGTAAAATATTAAATCTTTGCCAAGATGGAGTCCCTTGACAACGAAGTGTCAAATGAAGAAGTGTTGCTATTAGGTGCATTGGTAGCTAAAAGAAAAAGAAAAAAGAGGATTTGGATGCACAAAACGATTGAAAAAAAAGGCAATTAGCCGAATTCCATCATCTTGTCCAAGAGCTAAAAATGGGTGACGGTTTATTTGCCTCATACTTTCAGGACGCCTCGGGCCGTATTCGCTGTTTTGTTGCGTATGGTTGGCTCACATCTATACAAGATCAAAACCAACTATCGAGAAACCTCTGTGTTCAGAGCAACGGTTGGCAATCACCTTAAGGTAATTTATTTATTTAAAAAAAAATATATATATATAAAAAGGATCTACTCTATGTACTATAGCCTAATTTTTGATATTTTTCTACAGAATAGACTTGTACATAGTCTGTTGTAACAAAACACTGTTTACTTCCGTATTTCGTTTACGTCCGCGCTGCTGCGATCGTTTTTCTTCCCCTTGCTGTCTCTCTCTCTTTCTATATAGCTAGATAACATTTTATTAAAACTTACACTGTACCCTATACTGCCTTGAAAGCTAGATATAGCTCACAATAATAAAATGCACTCTGCTAAAGGCCATAACGTCTGAAAATTATTTGATTTCATTTACATTTTTGGTTATAGGTTTTCGGCAACAGGCGATGTCTCACCACAATCTCATTTAGTTATGTTGGGCATAGTACAGTATCAATAATTTTGAGTGAAACTTGCTCAGCCCTTTGGAAAGTGTTACAACCAGAGGGGATGCCAGTTGCAGACAAAAGTCATTGGCTAGGCGTTGCTCAAAGACACTCATCTTACACGACAATGATTGATAAAACAATTCTTATTATCATTTAGTTCATCTTAACAGATGCTGCTTGTTGCTACTATGATTAAAAGAGGTTAGACAGAAATATCAAATGCGACACAGAGTCTTTTTGAAATGTGTAAATGAAGGATGAGGCGTGTTGATGACGCCAAAGAGGAAGATATCCAAGTGGACACTGTTTCCGATGTGGAGATTCGATCTGAAAGCCCCCTGAAAAGCGCAAGTTAAACCGAGAGCTTGCGACTATTGGGGCCCAGTACGAACAGTACATTCACTTGGCATTGCCTCACAAAGCGGTGAGCCCGATGAACAGCATCAGTATTCACCCCAGTTCCATTACGCGGAATCCCCGCAGTCGTCAACTTAACTTCCTTGGGATGGAGTTGGCCAACACACATATACGCATGGAGCCATTGCAGAAGTAGATTTGGTGTCCCACGCCGCCGAAACATTAGTCAGAAAAAAGATCACTGAATATAAAATAGGTTAGGACACATCTATCTCCATAGAAACAAAATGTGAGTTCGTTGCCAAACTATATTCTTGTTTCTTCTATGGCAATTCTGTGTTTCTCTATCTTTAATATTATCAAATGAAAGAGTTAGGACACTGGATGGACAAAAACCATCAGAGACAGGTATTCACGGATGAGATGTCCATCTGGATGACACTGCAGACCCTTACGCCTCTCAAGGCAATACACAGTATAGGGATTCTACACATGGATATCAAGTCGGCAAACATCTTGATCAACAACGGATATCCCTTACTGGCAGATTTCGCCGGTGGACATCTGACCAGTTGAGTTTCCACTGCGGCACGGAAGCATACCTGGGCCCTGATCTAGTCAATGACGTCTAGACCAGAATGGCTGACATGTGGGACACAGCCGTAATCTATCGTGAACACCGCATAGATGTCCCGCCTGTCGTCTTCGAATCTGTCCAGATATGCTTTCATCACATGCCCACTTGCCTCGGATTGTATACTGATAATTTATGACATATTCATTTTTTATCATCTTCCCTGGATATTGATCTCACGGAGGGCCTGGGATACAAAGGGGGAAGTTTAGGAACTCCTACTGCACGATCTGTTCGCCGATGCAAACAGGGGGTCTCTTGTTGGAAGATTCCGAAAGGTCCAGTCCCTAATTGCTTAACAAGCTGGTCGCCTGGGATTTAGATAATCCGGACGAGTCAAATTCAGTTAACGACAAACGTTTGGTGGAAGCGAAGTTACATTTTGATGAGAGGGTCAAAAGTTGATGGAAATCGGCATTGTCTGCTTCACTTCATTGACAATACACTTTATATTATAATCAAGCACACATCACATATTTTGTACGTCTTAAGTTTAATTTAAGTTTTCATTTTCCGTGTTTGTAATTATATACACTGTTGTTTCTTATATGTACTCTTCTTCCTTCTAAGGTTGATTGATTGGTGTTTTACGCCACATTCAGTGGTATGTTAACATTAAATAAAAAAGGATAAAATATGACAAAACATCGAATATTTCATCATGTATCTATAAATTATGTAAAATATACCTATTTACAATTATTCATCAATATTAATGTCCAGTTTTTTGTTTTGGCGAGCCACCAGCACTATGTGTTCTGTTGGCTTTAAACCGAGAAGACGGGGAGAGGGAGTCGTAGAGGGAGGAGGCCTGGTGTTTACCTTCATCCCTTCCAAGGCATCAAAGCGGTTTGCCAGAGCAACCGACTCCGACCCAAGGGACTTGCTTGTTGCTTGATGGCACGACGATTAAAAGAGGTTAGAAAGAAACTTGTCGAGACATTGAGTGCGACACAGAGTCTTTTTGAAATGTGCAAATGTAGGATGAGGCGTACTGATGACGCGAAAGAGGAAGATATCCAAGCGGACACTGTTTCCAATGTGGAGATTCGATCTGATAGCCCACCGAAAGCCTGCCACGATCGGTGACTAGTACGAACAGTACATTCACATGGCATTGCATCACAAAGCGGTGAGCCCGATGAACAGCACCAGAATTTACCCCAGCGTCATTACGCGGAATCCCCGCAGTCGTCAAGTAAAATTCCCTGGGATGGAGTTGTCCAACACACATTTACACAGGGAGCCATTGCAGAAGAAGATTTGGTGTCCCATGCCGCAGAAACATAAGCCAGAAAAAAGATCACCGAATATAAAGTAGAGTACGAGGCATTACTCTCTAATGAAGCAAAATGTGAGTTCGTAGACAAATTATATTCTTGTTTCATCTATGACGATTCTGTGTTTTCTATCTTCAATATAATTTGATGAAAGATTTAGGACACTGGATGGACAAAGACGATCAGAGGCAAGTATTCACAGATGATATGTCCATCTGGATGACAGTGCAGATCCTTACAGCTATCAATGCAATACACAGTATAGGGATTCTACACATGGATATCAAGTCGGCAAACATCTTGATCAATAACGAAGGATATCCCATAATGGCAGATTTCGGCGGTGCTATCAGGACACCCCAGCTCCATGACGCGGAATCCCTGCCGTCGTCAACTAAACTTCCCTGGGGTGGAGTTGCCCAACACACATTTACACACGGAGCCATTGCAGAAAACGATTTGGTGTTCCATGCCGCAGAAACAATGTCAGAAAAAAGATCACCGAATACAAAGTAGAGTACTAGGCATCTATCTCCATAGATGCAAAATGTGAGTTCGTTGTCATCTATGACGATTCTGTGTTTCTCTGTCTTCAATAGTATCAAATGAAAGATTTAGGACACTGGATGAACAAAGACGATCAGGGGCAGGTATTCACGGATGAGATGTCCATCTGGATGACAGTGCAGATCCTTACAGCTCTCAAGGCTATACACAGTATAGAAATTCTACACATGGATATCAAGTCGGCAAACATCTTGATCAATAACGAAGGATATCCCATACTGGCAGATTTCGGCGGTGCTATCTGGACATCTAACCTGTTGAGTTTACATAGGTGTCGCGCCAGTCGTCTTCGAATCTGTCCAGATATGCTTTCGTCACATGCCCACTTGTCTCGGATTGTATACTGATAATTTATGACATATCCTTTTTTATCATCTTACCTGGATCCGGATCCTACGGAGGGCCTGGGATACAAAGGGAATGTTTAGGAACTCCTACTGCACAATTTGTTCGCTGATGCAAACTGGGGGTCTCTTGTTGACCGATTTCGAAAGGTCCAGTCCCTAATTGCTTAACAAGCTGGTCGCCTAGGATTTAGATAATCAGGACGAGCTAAATTCAGCTAACGACGAACATTTTGTGGAAGCGAAGTTACATTTTGATCAGAGGGTCAAAAGTTGATGTAATTCGGCATGGCTTGCTTCACTTCATTGACTCAATACACTTTATATTATAACCAAGTAAACAACATCACATATCTTGTACATTATGTCTTAATAAATTGTACAACAAGTCTTAAATTTAAGTTGTCATTTTCCGTGCCCTTAATCGTATACACTGTTTTTTTTATGTACTCTTCTTCCCTCTAAGGTTGATTGATTGATTAATTGGTGTTTTACACCACATTGAGCGGTATTTTAGCTACGCTGTGACGTGAGAAAATAGTCATAATTATCTATCCAAAATTTTTTATTTAAAGATATATTTGCAATCAGACTGCACCCTTGGCAGTAAACATCAAAAATAAATAAATAAATCAACCAACCGAAAAGGGCATACATTAGTGTTAACATTTAAAAAATAAAGTTTTTAGGATAAAATATAACAAAATATCAAATATTTTATCCTGTATCTATAAATTATGTCACATATAGTTATTTACTATTATTCATAAATATCAACGTCGAGGTTTTCATTTTGGCGAGCCACCATCACTATGTGCTCTGTTGATTTTTAACCGAGGGTTTTTGCCATTTGGCCGCCCTCGAGAAGTGGGAGGAGGTCGAGCCGTAGAGGGAGGAGGTCGGATGTCTACCTCCATCCCTTCCAAGGCATCAAAGCGGTTCGCCAGAGTAACTGACTCCGACCCAAGGGACATGGTTGTTGATGGTTTTGGACAGAGGGGTTCAACCCTCTCGATGTTAATTACATTGATTGGCTGTTCAAAGTGAAACGTTTCAACAGCATCCCGTGTGGCCTTGGAAGGGCGAACCTCTGGGCCAGATGGTTTTTTGCGCCACATTCAGCGGTATTTCAGCTAAACTGTGGCGTGAACATATAGTCAAACTCTTTTCCCCCAAGGTTCTTTATTCAAAGATAAATTTCAATCAGACTGCGATGTAGGCATCAAAATTTCGAAACAGAAAAAATAGGAACAAATCAACCGAAAAGGACATGCATTAGTGTTTACATTTGTGTGTGTGTTTTTATGGATAAAATTCGGAAAATATCAAATATTTCATTTTGTATCTAAAAATTATAAATATCGTCTTAAAAACTAGATCAGATATAGTTAGTTACAATTATTCATAAATATCAATGCCGAGTTTTTCGTTTTGGCGAGCCACCAGGACAATGTGTTCTGTTATAAGACGATGATACACTAAAGAGAAACATAGGTCACGTGCCATTTCCTTCACTTCCAGAACTTGATGCCTAAGAAGTTTGGTCTATGATATATGAACTTGTTTAAGTTCAATCAAATCACGGGTATGGGAACGTTTATGAAAGCAGGATTTCATACATTATGGTAGATACGTTCACAATAAAATAATTTATATTATAGGTAAGACTATAAATGCAATTTTTCATTATATTACTACCGCGAATCAATGGCAACTCCCACACAATCTTATTAAAATCAGATATCAAAAACGTTCCCGGGTTTTGTTTGTTGCTATATTGAGATTTAACACAATCACCCCACCCACAACGTCGATTGGTTTCTTACATTGACCAGTGACAGAGCTGCGAAGTTTCCCGACTGCGTAGTTTTACATGACCAACGGGTACATGCATGCATAATCAACAGACACGATTCAAATAATAAACGTTGAGTGAAATCGCATTTGCCCTATTTCCATGCGACTTAATTTACAACGTCAATACAGAAGAAAATCGGACAACTTCTGCTAGTTTTGGCTGAATTTGGTATGTACTATGGCCGTGTGTTATCTGTGTTTTATCAGACACCTGAAACTGTGTCCTTTCGTGAACCTCAGTAAGTCTGACCTAATTGAACAGTGATTGCGTTAGATCTCACTATAGCGACAAACACAACACGAGCGGCGTTTTTTTTTATATCTTATTCCAATAAGATTGACTCCCACAAAAGGCAAGGGACCAAAAGATATCAGCTACAGCCAAATTGTAAAAGAGCAGAGCATCATTAATCGCTGTATCTACATCGATTTGAAATTTAGGGGTGCGTTGTCTCTATTACTTTTCTGTGCACTCATTTTCTGATACTATATTGTCTGTAATAGTTACCCAACCAAATTCATATACGATAAAGCTATTTTCTTCGACTGGCAGCATTGGCGTATATAATTATAGACTTTATATAGGTCAGTGACTGGCAGTTATTTACTACATGTGTTTTTAAAAATACGGACTGAACACTATTCAACTTCATCAAATAAATCCAAATTTACTTTATTTGTAAATAAAGACAATTTTTCTTTTGTTTTGAATCTGATTTTTGAAATATTTTTAAAAATGTACCTTCTTTTCTTATTAAATTTACTTAATATATTTTGAATAAATGACGAAAGATAAATTTGCCTTATTTATATATATGTCGTTGTACAATGCTACCAGACACTCTAGCCATGGACGAAGTTAACGCGAGAAGAGTTCGGCTCACGCGAGACTTATTGAATTATCACATAGCAGACCGACGTGACCTATAAAAGTACACAGGTTACAGAAGTGCCAAGGTTACGTAACGAATTCTAGGATATATTTAGCTATGACTACAAAACTTAATACTTATTGATATAGGATACCCAGTACTTTGGTTCAGTTATCGGTGGCTTAATAGCAATGTTGTGATGGCGGTATACCAACAGAGACTCTACTTACTTTCCGGTTTGGAGAAAGCACTGGCAACCCTGAAACTGTCTTGTAATGGCCAAAAGATTAATGGATTACACGAACGGCAATTGTCCCGACTTGTGTTAGACAGGAGACAACAGGTTGTGCGGTCTGTATAGGTGAACGAGTGTTTTAGGCGACCCTCACAGTTGAAACGTCCACTGAATCGGTCTCCATGTCGCTATGAGTATGGAATGCAATGTTATAATCAACCTTCCAGACATTTCTCACAACTATCCCAAGATCACCATGTACACAGTCCAAGACCACCGATTGTGGTTCCTGAGATTTCCCTGGGAGAATTTCTAATGGACAAACTTGAAAAGTACGGAAGCCTTGAAGCGATGGTGAGCATTGTCTCTATTTCTATTACATTCTTCAATCTAGCCGTAAATTCAAACTAGTAACCACTGAAACCGTATATATATAAATGTTATTAGACAACCAATATCATTATAGGTGAGTATTTGTGTGGTCATGAGACGGGAATGTGTCCCTTTGGTGACCTTTAACGTGTTATGGTTGATTGGGCAGAGATGTATATAAATCCACATAGACATAATCTTGAAATGGTGACAATCAGGTGTGTGCTGTCGTTTCCGTAATATTTCAAGTATATAAATACACCGGAACAATGTAACAGGCAGGTGGAATCATATGAACTTGATTGGAATAGAGGTTTCCAAGATTAGCCGATAACAAAAAAGTGTAAATTATCAATATGCATAGAACTGCAGACGGCAGACAAATGGATAACAAAAGAGTGAATAAATGGATCAAAACCAAAATGAGACCAGCACAGCTCCACCTTATGAGGAAGCTAAATCCAAAATATAGAATTGATATGTATATAGGTTTACAAGATTGGCCGATAACAAAAATGCGTAAATTCCGGGCAAATGACCCAATTAAAGACGAACAGACAGACAGACAGGAACCAAAACGTTAGCTGCAAAACTAGACCATGTAGGGAAGCTTTGAATAAAATATGAACGTGATTGGAGCAGCAGTTTCTGTGATAAAGTGGTAACAAGAATATGGGACGGACGGACCACGGAGAGTGATGAGAAAAATAGACGGCATTTTTCATGGTTTATTTCTCGAAATGCAATAACGATAAGACTCAATATGTTAAGTATTCAAACTATATGTTGGTAAAAAAATTCGAAATCCTAATTACAAACCTGCGGGTCAGATGGCTTTTTGTTTGTTTGTCTATTTTTGTTTAATTTATTTTGGCCGGCTGTTGAACATTTATATATCGGTCTGTATTGATGTAGTGGATTTTATTTCTGGAGTGTTATCCTTAACAGCTAAAGGGTGACCATATCTAATGGGCCACGTTAGTAAAATCTGTGTACTCACTGCACACGGACACTTTCTTAGTGACATTGACTTATAATGGAGGTGACCCTTGAGTATCCAAGGTAGAGGCAAAACGTCGGACTTCAGGATAACTATGAAGGTATCTACCCCAATCTAAGTAAAATCATATCTCAAAAACGCTCCTTGTGTTTTGTTTGTCGCTATATTGAGATCTAACGCAATCACCCCACATACAATGTCGATTGTTTTCTTAAATTGACCAATCACAGAGCTGCTTCTCAATTCTGATTTGTAAAAGCCAAAATTTCCGCAGACGAACAGAAGTTTCCCGCCTGCGTACTTTTACATGACCAACAGATACAATACAAACACCATTCAAATAATAAAGTTTGAGCGGAATTGCATTTCCACCTGTTTACATGCTGCTTACAACATTAACACAGAAAAAATTAAAACGGACATTTTCTGTTTGTTTTATCTGAATTTGGTGTTAACCATAGCCGCGTGAAAGTTATATGTGTTTTATTGGACAACTGAAACTGTGACCTTTCGTGAACCCCAGTAA
>JAVFBX010240882.1:0-10430 GCA_034783855.1 Mopalia kennerleyi | reverse complement strand
CCCGGTTTCCATCGTACTTAGGTAAGGCAGATGGAGAAGCGTCAGGTTTCCATCGTACTTAGGTAAGACAGATTGAGTAGCGTCGTGTTTCCATCGTACTTAGGTAAGACAGATTGAGAAGCGTCCGGTTTCCATCGTACTTAGGTAAGGCAGATGGAGAAGCGTCACGTATCCATCGTACTTAGGTAAGAAAGATTGAGAAACTCCCGGTTTCCATCGTACTTAGGTAAGACAGATTGAGAAGCACCCAGTTTCCATCGTACTTAGGGAAGACAGATTGAGAAGCGTCAGGTTTCCATCGTACTTAGGTAAGACAGATGGAGAAGCGTCAGGTTTCCTTTGTACTTAGGTAAGACAGATTGAGTAACGTCGGGTTTCCATCGTACTTAGGTAAGACAGATGGAGAAGCGTCAGGCATCCATCGTACTTAGGTAAGATAGATTGAGAAACTCCCGGTTTCCATCGTACTTTAATAGGCAAGACAGATTGAGAAGCGCTCGGTTTCCATCGTACTTAGGTAAGACAGATTGAGAAACTCCCGGTTTCCATCGTACTTAGGTAAGACAGATTGAGAATCGCCCGGTTTCCATCGTACTTAGGTAAGAGAGATTGAGAGTCATATTAGGTCAATTGCTCCTCTTTTGTTAAAAATTGAAAACAAGGAAAAGTCATAATACACTGTGTGGACATATTCACCATGTCTACTGTTATTAACGTATTTCTGTGTCGGCAGGTGGTCTATTCAAATTTCCAAATATAAATTTATTATTCGACCATCTTACATCGCAGTTTATAAATCTACATATTGTTTCGAGACAACGAGAGCCGCCCTTCGTCGCAAAACGCGTTGATATAAACAAGAGCTAATACCAATAATACTTGATTATATTATACACCAGAAGACTGGATTGGCAAAACAAGAGAGGATATTCGATATTTTTATTACAAAAGTTGTTATAAACCCAGTCTGAGCAATCTGGTTGATAACAGCGACAAATGGAGCTAAATG
Source organism: Mopalia kennerleyi (assembly GCA_034783855.1). Lineage (NCBI taxonomy): Eukaryota > Metazoa > Mollusca > Polyplacophora > Chitonida > Mopaliidae > Mopalia > Mopalia kennerleyi. Next base: position 9,421 of record JAVFBX010240882.1, on the reverse strand, counting down.
CCTAGAGACAATTGGTCTATATCATGTATACAAGGGCTGTTAGAGAAATGTCCTACTGTGGCGATATATTAGGTGAAATGTGATAGTAGGTCATGGAGTTATTATCCCAAAGTGTTTTTATGCTCCATTGGTGTGTGTTTTTCACTGATTTTGTATCAGTCCCTAAAACGGAACACGATAATAGTCCTGCTTTTTATTGTCAGTAAATTAGCCATCAGTGAATACGTTGTACACAGCATCATTATAAAGGTATAGTATGGTTAAAACGGTCCGCGGATCCGCTCCCTCTGTTTATACGGACATCAACACATGACAGCAACTCATTCAGTATCATGCAAAATACTATTAAAGCCCATGGATATAATTATAAAAGACAAACTGTCTCAGATACTGTATACCAATATGTTTTTATGCATTGCTTAGTCTAGGTTGTTCAACCATCAAACGTAATGCAGTGTATTCCAAACATTTACAATCTCTCTTGCTGGATTGGTGGGATAACTTTTTTCCATCACAGCCAAATAGTACAAAGTTAAGGCCTGCGTTTGCTTGGGAATGCGTCAAACAGAAACAAGCCAATCAGTGTAAGTTGTCTGTACTACTGTACATGTTTTGTGCAGTTATATTTTTTTCTAAGCTCTTCATATCTATATGGGAATTATCTCTTATGACCACCAACTATCTCCTGGACCAGTAATCTAAAATGACAAAGGTATTAACAAGTTGTAATTCAATTGGAAATTTAAATATTAATGCGTTTAATTACATGTATTACATGTAGGTCAACACAGCTTCTATCTGAGCTTATTGCCAGAGGCAGACCAAATATTTAGTTTGTCAGCTTACATAAATCCACTGTTTTTTTAAAATGAAGATAAAAAAAAACCCACGACAGAAGAATCATAGAACGGGTATTTTTTAAAATTCAATATGGCATACAATTTATTGTAACGGTCCATACTTCTCAGGCGTACCATTTTCCTGGATAGACGATAGTACCGGTAACGGTCCATACTTCTCAGCGGTACCATCTTCCTGGATAGACCATAGTACCGGTGTTTGTGACGGTCCATACTTCTCAGGCGTACCATTTTCCTGGATAGACGATAGTACCGGTTACGGTCCATACTTATCAGCCGTACCATCTTCCTGGATAGACGACAGTACCGGTAACGGTCCATACTTCTCAGCCGTACCATCTTCCTGGATAGATGACAGTACCGGTAACGGTCCATACTTCTCAGGCGTACCATCTTCCTGGATAGACCATAGTACCGGTGTTTGTAACGGCCCGTACTTCTCCGCCGTACCATCTTCCTGGATAGACGATAGTACCGGTGTCCCGTTAAAGTATTTCCACAGCAATTCCATCTCGTGATTCCTATTTCTTTCATATAACAAATCGAAATGATTTTTTTCAAGTTCACTGTGGTGTAAAATGTACTTTATATGTTAAAAAGCACACAACGGTATGTTTGTGCTTGAACCTTCTCTGCAAAGCAAAGGTCATCTGTTGGAGGAGCATGTACCACGATACGTTCCAATTAGCGAAGGAATCGAAGTATCAGGAGTTATTTCTTCGGAGATCTGATGGATAACATGTCCTGTTCTAAGTGGTTGTAATTTCCCGACCCCTACTGCGGGTTTCCCGGAAAGGAGCAGCTAGTCAGTCATCCAGGACTGAGCTTAAGTTTAGGGATAATTACACTTGTCAGTTTGACGATTTACCCTCCTCTAGTGTTATGTCGTCAGCCATCTATTCACCGCAGATCTCATCATTTACAAACTCTTACTACGCGCTTTCAGATAATTCTATGTTTACTGGAAGGCGTGTAGATTGATTGTTTTGTGATTTACGCCAAATTCAAATGTATTTCCGCCTCTCTGGATCCAGGGTGATGCATCTCGATTAGGTGCATTTTGTCGTCACTTTTTTATGGTTCATTTAAGTACTAGAATTTACAAAGAATGTTATTTGACGAATTCATAGCTTGAAAAGAAAATACAAAAAAAACGTACGACTATGGCAAGTCGTTTTATCACTTCTACCTATGATGAATTATTTTCACACGTATGAAATTCTGTTTTTACGTATGTAAAATAAATGATTTTATTTTACATATGCGTATAAGATTTAAACACATTTGAAACATTATTTTACATATGTATAAAAGCATTCAACCGATTTCACATATGTGAAAAAGATTTCCACTTATGTGAAAAATAATGTGAAATAAATATTTATTTTACATATGTTGAAAAGAATTTTAATTCTGGGAAAAAGAATCAACATGAGTGAAAAAGAATTCGACATATCTATAATAAACATGTATTTTACATATGTGGAAATCTTATTCACTGATGTAAAACAAGTGAAATCTTTTGTAGATTTATGATTGAATGCATCAATTGCAGACTCCTCTCTCACAACCTTTATGTTGCGGCAATACATTTTCTATAAAACTGCAATCGGATCATAAGCGCATCCACCGTCTGAGCTGCGCTAAGCATTTGTTTTTTCTGGTGAAGATTAAATCAGGGAAACTACATCACTTTTATAGGCCTTCAATTGCGGCGGATTTCGTAGTGTGCATTACTACGTCTGATTCATCCAGAAAATAAACTATTGTAAATTACAATAAAAATACTGAATAAGAATAAACCCGTCAACTGATGTAATATTTCATCTTTATTTGTCACGGTATTTGCCATTTTGTCAGAATAGAATGTACCCTTTTGTGTTTCATCCGTTGTTAGATTGTAAATATATGCAAGTATTTGTCGCTATTCGGCTTTTGGCTGTCTGCACGTTGCCTTGTTGCTGTTTTAATCTCGCTGCAGGGGACCATTTCCTGATCAACTGTCTCGACTTTGGATTGTGCTCGGCTTCGGCTAAACTTGCACAGTATGTGCTCCCGCTAAGCCTGTCAGTGGAATATACTCCAATCACCTTTGTATTCGTCTAAAAGGCGATAGGAACACAAACGAAGGTTGGAAACAGTCACTTGCTCTTAGGGATAAATCGTTTCTCAGTATTTTGACAAGTGGAACTCCTTTGTACATATGTAAAATAAAAGTTTATTTAGCATAAGTGAATTTCTTTTTCACATACGTGAAATAGTTAGGTTTTGCATTTTATTTTACTCCTGTAAAATAATTTCACATATGTTCAAACGAATTGTGCAAATGTTGAAGAGAATTCTACATATGTGGAGCAAATTTGTATTTAACATATGCGAAACTGTTTTTCATGTAAGTGAAAATCTTTTTAATATAAGTAAGTTATTTGACCTATGTGCAAATAAATTGCACATAGGTAAAATAAAAGCAAATCTAATTCGACATATGTTGAATAACGGTAGAAGTGATAAAACGGCTTGTACGACATGTTTTATATTTATGCTATGCCTATGAGTATCACCACATAGATACAGAGACATCGTATATTTATCCGTATCAGATGGTTCACATACGTACGGTCTGGAAAGGGACTTCTTTTCAATGTTTACATTCTATATGACAGCGCCCCCTAACGTGACAGAGCTAACCCCTCGACTTTGTGTAGTAGACCTCGGCTGTTTGCAACGGGACAATTAGTACCATTTATGTTTTGTTTTTTTTTATCAATTAAATCCGAGATACATTATGGATACACTAAGTCGCTGGTTAGTGTTTGGAATTAAACTATGTTCTCTGGCATGTTTGTTTGTTTTTTTTTAGGTGGCGGGGGGGTGTATAATTTTAAAGAAAAAATTCCCCAGCTCAGTCACTAGGGTTTCCCTCTGCACAGTAATATTATTATAATATAAACAAACGTGCGTTATTCTTTCAATTTCATTTTCAAACCACCTGACTGGAGTGCGCCCAAGTAACATAGCACAATATCCATTTTGTTTTGTGCTACTGGTCAGCACACAATTCTAAGTGTTGGGTTGAATGGCGTGGCTGCAAGTATTTCCCCAAATATGAACCGGGTTCTGATAATTAGCCAACAGTACGCTATGCCGGAGGGCATGCAGTAAGAAAAGATGTTAGTTAGTTCTAACGTCGTTCTCAATGTTATTTCACTTACAGGACGACAGATTTCCTTTCCACACTCAACCTGGCTTGAAGCCTCCCCATATCACCACCACAAACCCCTGGCGACTGCTGTAGCCACATCGTGTGACTGACTTCAAGTCAGTTCCCATAAATACATTTTACAGCCGACACGCTCTAACCCGATCCTCCGCGTTTCTTTGACGAAAACAAAAGTTCACCACCAGTCACCGAAGTACAGTTTCCAGTTACAATATTCTGTTTGTTCCTGTAGAAATCCGAGGTGGACGAAACACAGTTTTCAGAACGCAGGCGCTCTAATATTCGGATGTTGACCAAAACCATATCAGTCTCGTCCGTCTCCCTTTTTTAAAATTTCGGTTAAAAATCATCGTACTGTTTATGTCCAAAATTAAGTGTTTATAGCTTAATAGAGAACTTTGCCATGAATTAATACATCATTTCACTGATGCTATAGGGTTTCCTAAAATACGTTGTTGTTGTTTTGTACGAATGTTTGCAGCTAACCATTTTATTTGTTTTGATTCTACACTTCCATGAGCATTTTCAAGCCTTCAAACACAAAAGAGTTCCTTTTTCAACCGACGTTGAAAGATAGAGTTAAGTACGTTCAACTTTTATCCGCCACGAACAGACAACCCCAAAAAGTAAGCTCCCATCACAATCTTCAGATAGCCTTTGCCTAGCTATCGATAGATTAAGCGTTAAACAGTCACCAATTTTACAAGTTCTTACAAGTGTAAACCTGTATATTATACTTTAATACCGAGTTATTTGAGTAGCCGTAGAAATAGAGTTTTAGACAGGGAAACAAAAGCAGCACTCAACAAGCCCATTTCTTAATATATAATATGTTTAAAGATCTCCATCCCAAATTTTCTAAATTCATTTTAATCGTTTACATGAACGTTCAACAAAAAGTTAATTAGATATAATCTGCATTAGGTCAAACTTGACTACCAGTGAACGCCTCGAAAGAACCGTCCCAGACCTACAACCTCTGACATGTGTCTTGTCAAGACAACCTCTCCCTCCCGTGTGAAACACAACTTGTGCGTCCTTTATCAACGACATCCTGTCTTGCCTTTGTCGAAGACAACATCACAGTTCCTTGCCAAAGACAATGTTACGTGATGTATCTCATTAGAACTTGCATAGAGTGCATTACGTTAGCAGTGTGTAGTGCGCACCCCAACCAGGGGCTTGTCCTACGAAACATGCATAGGCCTACTTTAGACGTAATTACCATGACGTCCTGTTAATTACGTACAACGTTAGCTACGCATGTTCCGTAAGACAGTCCCCAGAAATTGTCCAATGACAAACTATCTCATCGTTGTCTCCTACTTCCTCGATTATCATTTAATAGCAGCCCGACGATTAGCTGCTCTACATGTTTACGCACAGGCAACGCGATGTAGTGTATATATATCGATATAGTATATATTTGTACAATTTACAGTTTTATAAACACACATGTCAAATATCCTGTATCGAACGGATTTTACTTGCAAACCATACCGGTGTATGAATGGACACGGTTTTTCGAGTCTCGTTGCAGCACAAAGGTACTCTTGAATGGCATCTCTAATTTTGAACATCACCTTTTTTATGATTGTAGGCCTACGTCTTGATATAATTTCAAGTCCTCTTTGTTTTTACGCAATACACCTTTTCAATAGGAGGCCTTCTTTCGGACTTTTGAATTTGTTGTCCGAAACTTGCTTCTTGTCTATAGTCAAATCGATCACGTGTATAACAGCGATGTCTCAAACAGGTCGACATTTTCTTGACCTCTGAAGTGTCCCTTTGAAGGCTCTCTGTTTTTGAAGGCAGTCTTTGTTGTTTTGTGGGCTAGTAAAATTTAAACCGTGTTCAATTTCGTCGGCGGTATAAATGACCTCAAATTATATTGAATCAATCCAGTGCGATTCCGTAAGTTACCCGTCGCGTGCATGCCAATGCGACCATCAAGGACGGCGGCGTTCAACATCAGAAAACCCCATATATACCTAACGCAACCTGTAAAAGACAATTTATTTTAAATGAGTTCGTTGGTGCTAGTAAATTGCATGCTGAATATGCCCCACTGAGGACTGCATGTTTAGATGACATGCAGCTGCAGGAAATGATTAAACTGTTGTCAAAGTGGAATTTAAAACGTTTATGTCGAAGGTTCTGATCTACAAAAGTCGAATGTTCTGTTCTGTTCCCTTTACTCTAATCTGTTCACCACATTTTATGGCATTATGAGAAAGCTCAGTCAAAATCCGACTCCTTGATGACTTGGGCAATCAATTTGTAACAATTTTACCTACACATCTGTGTGCTCTCGTCGTTTAAAGTTTTACTGAAGCTGATGATGAATGCTTTTACATTTGCCAGGCGAATTTGCAAGTAGAGTTATTAGGTGCGAGTGATGCTTGGCGGGTCCATTTTCTTGAAGCGCAATACAAATTCAGCGGCACAACCGCTTTACATATGGGCGTAATATGTTGTGTATGGCCACGATGCACCGCCCGAAACAGAGACCTGCGAATACGGATCTACTGTGTGATGCCCCACAAATCTTCAATAAAAAATGGTGAATATCAAACATAAGATTTCGCGTAAACTGTTGTATTCTCGCTATATTTACTCAGGTTTGTCGATCCTACATGAAGTTAAAGCACTACAGTAATGAAACACATTACGGAACCATAAGGGATCATTGACAGCACAGATCTAGTTCTCAATTGAGTACATGCTCATACGAAATGGAATTCCCGTCATCCGTGAGACATCTATCCAAAACGTGTAGTCAGTATGCATTCATACATCAGGCCAGATTTTCCTCGCAGTGGAAAAGCATTTCGACGATATTGAAAGGCATGATAAAGAGCAATGTTAAACCAAACGGAAACGTTTCGAGAATTAATACATTTTATGTATTTTTTTAAAATCTGGAGCAGCATTCATTCTAGACTTTAATAGGATTGATTCATAGTTGATCCAACCCATCATAAATGTCTTCATCTTTCTCAATACAAACCACCACATGGAAGTATGCACTACTACCACCTACAGTTAGCGTAAAACCAAAATCAGAGTAAAACAAAGGCCATTTGCATGTCATTGCACAGATTCTCTTGCGTAGCTCAGGGCATCGTCAAAAGAAGCACTTTGTCTTCTTCTCGTTTTTAACTGCCGACCGTCTTCTCCCAATCTGGTGATGCTCAATCATGGTCTAGGACAAACAAAAAACATTTATGTCTGGAATGATTGCTGCTCCAGACATCTTTTTGTAGGTGATTCATAGCAACTGCTCAACTACCTGCAAGACAACCGACTGACCCTACGGGTATTAACATGAAGTAACGCAAATGTCACAAGATAACAGAGCACTTAACAGTGGCTATGACCTTCGCTCGTTGATCCAAGGGTACTCCTCCACTGTTTATCAATACGGTTCAGTCACAGTTTAATCAGGTTAATAAGCAATCCGCTTATCCTAATTTATTTGGGTGATATCGATAGCGTTTCAGTTTTCGTTCACAGTCTGATTTAATGTTTACACAGTCTGATTTAATGTTAAGCACAGGCCTTTCATGTTCTTTATCCTTTTACTTTTATTAAAATAATATATTTAATACAACATTAGTGCCTAGAGGTGACATACACAACTAAATAAATACCTTCCCAACAGATAATCATGTTAGTAACTCGAAAAAAAATCAAGCTATAAAATGTGTTTATTTTATGATGAAACTATGCCACTAACTTCTCCATCCATTTTTTATGGAAATTTCCTTTTATTTTTATCCAAGGATTCTTTTCAGATTTAGCCTGGAGGGCTTATATGTCGAAAGGGAGACGCGAGGGCTTTTAGCAATTTATCGAAATACCAGCCCAAAAACGAGATCATCTTTACGCTTATACACCTTGTTTACGGTGGATTTTTTTTTACAGAAGTACAGGCTACGGGAGGAATTTTAACCTACCCGCTTAAGCGAATTGCTCACTCGTAGTTACACTTACTGCATGTGTACCAACATATTACATTCAAGTGATTCCCTCTTTATAAGATTAGACCCCCCTTAAACAAACCGTAAAATCCACATGATCACCACGATGAAAAGCATGGTTCTGTCGGTGGTTGAAACAATGAAATACTAGTCGGCCAGAGACAAAAAAGGATCGAGTGTAATAAAATGTAGATATATAACTAGCAATGGCATTATTGTTCAGGGAGAAATGAAAATTTAAATATTTGCTTATTTCAAAGTTCCTATCATTCAGATATGCTGTAACTCATTTTGAACAATAACTCCTATACATCAGGACGGCTGACGTGTCAGTGCGCTTGACATCATTCCGTGGTACATCACCTTTGTACTCAAATGAGCCTAAACCATTTCTTGGACAATTTGACGAGGAGTACTTTTAGAGCATTTGTCAAGTATGATGAATATTCACAATTTGACTCTCGACAATTATCTGGCTTTCAGAACAGGGAAAGCCCAGGATGTGCACAGAGTTTTATAATGATAACAATCAATGGCCATGTCAATCTGTCTTGATTGCTACCATAGTGACCACCATTGCCCTTGGAGTGTAACCAGGGGCAATTCAGAGCTCTAAACCTTCCTAAGTGGGTATCTTTACCCAGAAGTGTAGACTGTGTAGTTGCAGAACAAATTGAAATGAACCAAATGACACTAGTGCTTCACAACAATTCTACTCAGATGCGTTCCACATCTTTGCTCTCCAAACGCAATTAATCTGTGATTAACTACAGATGTACATCTATTTTAAAAAATCAATAAACCATATTCCACAACATAACGTGGAATGTAAGGAAAACTTAATATTAAACATTACAGCTGACAAGTTAACACTTTAAGAGAATAATAAAATTATTAAGCCTCAACAAGATTTACAGTGAAGGGAATTATATAGGATTCCATATATCTTATAGAATTGTATAGGATTCCATATATCTTATAGAATTATATAGGATTCCATATATCTTATAGAATTGTATAGGATTTGGACTAAATCGTAAAGGACCTTACAGCATTTACGGATTTTGTACGGTTTTATAACTTTCCTATAAAATCTTATTAGTACGGAAAGGTTTACCCCATATGAAGAGGTAGAATTGAAACAAACAAAACACAGTATGTATAATGGACTTGGACTGCATACTGTAACGGCACTAGATTGACAGTGTATGTATAAACAGTTTGGTACAGCGGGAAGACTTGGTGATATATCTGACATATCGATGAGATAAAAATGATATAACAGATGGACATTTAATCGCCACAGTCAGTAAATCAGTCATTAAATACCCTGATCCAGAACCAGAATATGACATAGC
>JAVFBX010240871.1:0-10430 GCA_034783855.1 Mopalia kennerleyi | reverse complement strand
AAACACCACACCAACAAAAAAAATTATTTCCATCCTTCACCAAGGGTTTCTATTGACTGGACGTAGGCCTCAGACCGTGAAATTAGCCTTATATATATATATTGTGCTAGGGGCTAGGGAGAGTGTTGGTGTGATCTTTGCACATTCTACCACCCAGTCGGTTAACATTTGCCTTGTCTGTCAGCAACAAAAAGTGGTATATTGACAATAAAACAACAGAGACCGCGTCTACTCTTGTGGGATAATGTCTTCAATTTGAAACTGTAGTCTGATGGGTAGAATACTGAATATTTATTTTATTTAAAGTATGTTATATATATTCAAAATGACACACAGCTATACACTTCTAACACATATGCCAAACCGTAAATATTTTAGTTGTGAAAGGTATCGACAGATGGGCAAAAATACAAGAAACCAATATATACTAAAGTAGATATATAAAAGCAATTTTTAAGTAACTCAATAAGAAAAGTATTGTTAGAACTTATGGATTTTAAAGATGAATTAAGGAAACGAATAATACCCAACCATATTCAAATCTGGAACAGAAAATAATATGGAAAATTACCGTCCTATCTCCATTTTTCCCTGCCTTAGTAAGATACTTGACAAACTGGTTCATTCCGTGCCGACTGAATATCTTCAAACTAACAATATTTTATTTCCTGGACAATTCGGTCTTCGTGAAAACCATTCCACTTTTCATGCAGCGTGTGCTTTATATGACGAACTCATTGAGGCAAATAATTTATTTGTTTGTTTGATTGGGGTTTAACGTCGTACTCAAGGGTATTTCACTTACATGACGACGGATTGTCCATTTCACACTGTTCCTTGCCCTATTATGGTGGAAAACCGGGAGGAAACCTCGTAAAAACCACCCCCGCGATTGTCGGAGCCCCATCGTGTGACTCACTCACTTACCTGAGGGTCGACAGACGGACTCGATCCTGTGAACGGGACATCGAAGTAGGTTTTAGTAAATACACACGCTAAACCGCGGCCACGGGCTTGAGGTAAATGAAAACAAAAAGAATAGTGTCGTTGCATTTCTGGACTTATCTAAAGCATTCGAGACAGTTAATGACGAAATTCTTCTGTTCAAACTCGACCTTTATGGTTTTAATTGTACAGTGAATAACTGGTGTAGAAGCTACCTAACGAATAGATCCCAACAGAAGTTCACCAATGGTTTTCTGAAAATCGTCTTTCACTTAATTTTAATAAAACTAAGTTTATGCTCATCAGCCCAAGTGCAAAAACTTTTTATGGCGATATATCAAATCTGTGTATTGCTGGGACTTTGATAGAGCTTGTAACGACCTTTAAATTTCTTGGGAATTTTTTCAATGATAGGCTTAACTGGAAATCACATATACGTTATATCTGCAAGAAAATAGCTAGAAATCTTGAAATTATACGACATATTAGCAGATGTGTAAATAAACACACGCGCCCCATTTTATTCTACTATCTCATTTATCCTTTATCTATCTTACGGTAACGTGTTCGGCCAATACCTACAAAAGTCACTAGCTGCCATTGGAGTTGCTATATAAACGAGCAATTCGCCTTATTTCACATTCAGGCTGTAAAGCGCATACTAAAGGTCTTTTTCTGAAACTTAGCATTCTTCTTTCAAACTTGTTGAATGAGTATTCCAGTCTTGAAACCACTCATCAATTTATTTATCCAAATGAATAACAATTTCTTCCTGATTTTGTTTGTGAGTATTTTCTTTAGCAATCTAATGCTCATAGATACACTACCAGAGGTAGTTCTTATAACTTAGTAAGACCGTTCTTTAGAACAAATCTGCCCTACTCTTTTAAAGTCACTGGTCCTTGGGACTGGAACAAGCATTCAAGCATAAGGTAAAAGCATACTCCTTGGCTTCGATAATGCATGTAGTCTCTATCTTTTTGTTGTGTTGTATATCTTCTTACAGAAGTTAAGATTTACGCTAGCATTCTTCGCCTTTCATTGTCTGCCAATAATAATTAATTACCCAACTATAAATATGGGATAGATCGAGCCCAACAGGATGATTATTTAAATTTATGAGTTACGCGCGTGTGTGAGTGTGGGTACGTGATTTGTGCCCCGGGGGTGGGGTGGGGGGATATGTGTGTTCGTATCCATTGCTATTTATAGTTCTCATGTTCGTTGGGTACGCATAAGGTTTGTGAATGTGTGTTTATGATGACTGACTCACGGATCACTTTGAAACTATATCTATGCTAGCCCTGTTAACACATCCTCCTACGCAAGGGTCAGTATGTGTACGACGAGACTTACACAGTACTATCCCTGGCTGTAACTCGATCGAAAAACGTGGCACAACATTTCATTGGGCTATGGTAGAAACACGTAGGCTAATCAAAAAGGCGTTTACACATAGAACAAACAAGCTTGGCGCAAGGTAAGAAACGGAGAGAGGCTTAATGCGACGATATTTTTTTCCGCCTTGCCTCGGGAAGATGTGTTAACATGACAGTGAGGACTTCCCCTCAATGTCATGTTAACAGTGCTATATCTATGCCTACTACTATTATTTATACATTCAGCTAGTTCTCTCTAAATACTTTGTCACATAGGCATGTTTCTTATTAATTATATATTCTTTCTATTTTCCATATTTATTTCTATATTATCCAGTAAAAATCTGTAATATTTTGTGCAACAATCGGTTAATAAATAAACCTAAACCTTACTGAAATACAAATTAAAAAGAATCGTAGATTAGAATCTACATACTAAATTGACGACTCGAAATTTCCGAGCTTTCAGTAAATGTTGGATTACCTACTATCGCTCAGGCTCTCCGTCGGCTTCTTACTTTTTATTCATTGATCATGATTGTTGTGGACGGAGGGCCATACTCTTAAAGGAGAAGACAACCCAAAACCCATATTCTGTAAATAAGTAAAACCTTTTGTGTGTATTACAATACATTAATTTCCATTTTCATAACCTGATCGTAACTCTGGTTATAATCCATTACAGAGGATCACAAGCACCAGTTTTCATCAAATCCTGTGTTGCTAAGTTTTCCTGCACTATGGATGGTCAGCCAGTTTTGAAATATCCAATGATAGATCAGTGATTTCTGCGGTACACAGGATTCGATGATTCAAGTGGTTTTGGTGTTCCTCTTCAATGGGTGATAACTAGAGTTATGATCGGGTTAGGAACATCAGAATTTTTGTATGGCATTTGACAGAAAATGTTTTACTTATCTAGAAAACACGCGGTTTTTGGGTGGTCTTGTCCTTTAAAACAAGGAGACTCAACAGACACTATTTGCCACTGGACACTGGCGACTCATCAGCCAGATACACTGGCAACCAACGCTGCCGACAGCTCTGTATAGCATTCGTATCAACTTAGATAGCCCGGCAGTCAACGCCCCCATTTCCTTTAGCCACGATATTTTGTACATTAGGGCACAATTTTGATAAGAAGAAAAATCTTGATATGTAACTTAGCATTTCAAAGTATTTTGTAATTTGCCTGGTGACGACTGCACTATTTCAGGTAATTTACCTCATATCACTTCACAAGGCGGTCCTGGTTTATAAGCAAGCGGTCTGTACGCAATGCCATGTAGGTGAGACGGCGACCAGGATTCGAACCTGGGTTTCTGACTCTCAGGGCCAGCGCTCTAAACGACTGAGCTACAGAGGCTCATGATAGAACGTACGAACATTTCGTTGTAGTAAAGGCGGCTAATCTTTGGTTAGAAACAGACAAAGAGTCAGTAAAATAAATATTTCTTAACGTGAAATGTATCCCACATGTGACTAAAATCGTTGCAGACATATACCTCGGTGGAATTCTGCATATTCCGCTTGGTCGTGAACCAATGCCCCTGTTTTGTTGTGATATTTGGTGCAGCAACGGAAATTGTGCGGTCGTCGATCGGTAAATTACAATAGTATAAATAAACAAGAACAAGTTAATGGGATTTAAAAGTAGCTTACAAATTAAATTATTCGTAAATCAAAAATTTGTTGCATTCTATTATGACCCATAATTACACATTTGCACTTTTTTTTAGCCAGCTGAAGTTTGTAGCATGGCGGAGAATTTGTACTCCGCGAGAAAATCTTTTTGTGAAGAGTGTGATGGCGCGGGTTTATACCATAGTTGCAGTCCGCGTTAAAGCTTAGATGGTTCTTGATTGTTCCAAATCACAGGAACGGAGATGTCGTCTCATGTGCTTCGAAATTTCCTACCTTCCAAAGTCTCAGGCTTTTCCAAACAAGTATCTTAGAGTTTACGTTTAAGTCTTTATGAGTAACCTAAAGTCATTTCGGGAGAGTAGGTGTAGGCTACCTCTTATAAGGATGGCTCGTACAATATGAAAATGTTTTTATCTTGTTTAATTTTTTATACAAAATCAGAAAGGATCTTGGATAAAATTAAAGGTAGGCCATATATAATTAAAGCCGAAGTTAAGGAAATGTAAATCACACGGTTATAAATATTATTACATTCATTTTTTTTTAACCAAATATGAATTTTCACTTCATTTTAAATACAGAAATAAGCACCACATTAAAATTAAAATTGAAATTAAGCACACTGGTTCTGATTTTGAAATAAATTCAATGTCAAAATTTATCACATTAAAGTCCATAGCGCTCAGATTACGTTAATGCAAAGTCAATATCTGTTGTGTCCACAATAAACCTGTAACACAGCACGGACCCGTCTCAGCATAGACATGATCAATCGACGAATACGGTTTTGCGGAATTCACCACCATTCTTTCTCAAGAGCCTGCTGCAGTTCTTGCAGATTTTGCAGCTCTGGATATCGACTGCGCACGCATCTATCCAAATCATCCCACAAATGTTCTATTGTATTCAAATCTAGTGATTTGGACGGCCAGTGCAACACTGTTACGTTCTGGCTATTAAGAAATTCAACAGTAGCACGAGCTGTGTGCGGCCGAGCGTTATCGTGCTGGAAAACTTCTCTACGGAGGTCCATTATGGGCAGCATATGTGGTGTCAAAACCACATCCCTGTATCGAGCGCCAGTACTACGCCAAAGTAAATACGTATGGCGCGTAAGCCGTGTTGGCGGAGACGGTTTCTGACTGTCTGTGTCGATATTCTCCGGAGACCTGGGACATTTGATGCGGTTTCTGTTGCTGTTATGGTCCGGTTTCTCAAATAGAGTAACCGGATGTAGCGATCTTGAGCTGCTGGTTTGACCCTAGGTCGATCAGAACGCTGACGGTCAGGTGTTGAACCGGAATGCTGGTACCGTTGGAAGAGCCCGGAAATCGTGCTCCAGTGGACATGATAAAGTCAAGCGACTGTACTCTGTGATTCACCGGCCAGGAGATGACCAATGACGCCGTTCAGGGTAGCTGCGTCTAGTCTTGGCATAAATATTTCGTTTGTTAGATTCGGGTATTACTAGCCGAATGGGTGGGCATTACTAATGGCAACAAGAAAAGACAGGACAGGACAACTACAAGACACAATGAAGAAACATTGGATCCACGATGCCCCTTATCTCCGAAAGCTGTCAGCATAAGACCCACCATCTTGCCTTGGCAAAAGTGATGTGTCCACGAAGTTTTGTAACAAGCGAATTGATAAAAGCCAAGTAAATGTATCTGCTACTTTTCAAACAGTGTATCGCCTCTGCCGGAATATCATGGCAAACAAAACAGATGGATAGAGAGTTTCACGTCAGTATACACCTTGTCTGTAGAAGTTTTAGGTCTATCGTCTTGTCCAATAGTGTGGAACGGGTTGCAAGATGATTGATCAAAAGTGTGATAGTTTTTTTGTAGAGCGGCTAGAAGTTGGAACATTTGTTTGACATGCAATTAAACAGGGGATTGTTCATTTCATATTCTGACTTGTAAGAGAAGTTTGTGTAACATTTTGTCTGATAAAGGGAGACCACTCCAAACCCCTTGGTGAGTTTCCTATAGCTTTCGGGGACGATACAACTGGAATTGTAAAGTACACTCAAACTAACTTGATTGATTCAATAAACCGCGATTAATTCCCAGAATGTTACTAGGACGGTTGCTAAACCTCGGTGCGGAGTTCTGTGCACCGAATAGTCTACCACTTAACGTATCCTTACTTACATTATCAGAGGTTTATTATCCATTACTGTTTGTAAATCGCACCAAAAAAAAATTTGTATTCACAGCAAAAACGTCACTCTCTTTATAGTTTACCATTTTTAAAGCTCTGAAGTGGGACGATGTAAGAGATGTTTCACTGGTGTATGTAAAAAAAAAATAACATAACAAGCAGTTCAAAAAAAATATATATAAAAAACATCCATTTACAATTTTTTTCCGGCATCTAAAGTATTTCCTGTTTGTATACACGAAATGCTCATACAAAAATGCGGATGACACGTGGTTCAGTGTTAAACGTATCAGACAACTGATTCTCCTTTTATTTACCGTACGGAGGTAAGTCTCACATTCCACCACATGTATATGAGGCACTCGATGGAGGTTTCCTGCTGGTTTCCCATCGTGTTTAAGAAAGTCAGATTGAATATAGTTTCGGTGTATAAGTGAAATATCACTGAGCACCGATTTAACCCAAACAAATAAACCAACCAACATATACTCATACATAAGTATATTTTGAACGTTAAAGGAGATATACTGAACTTTCAGACACATTTTATGTTCCAAACGAGGCCTGAAATGGCCCATTATAGCCTTGTTTAAAATATAAATATGGAAATACGGTTCAATTTTTCTCACTTCCACGGTGACTGTAGATGTGGAATTTTAGCAGAAGGGGCAATGATTTCCACTTGATAGACGTGTGAGAGATTAAAGCTGTATTAAGCCGGTACATCTACTTTACTGACGATATGAGAGCTGGGTCGATATCCGATGTAGGCAATTACACAATTGGCGAAGCTTTAACGCTGTGGCTGGAGGCATCCTCCGAACACGAACCAAATTTTTCTATAAAGGAGAAATTCTACTTAACTGTAAGGCCTGTCATATGCAGAAACGACTTTTGCTGTAAATATGCTCGGCATTGGAATTCTTACTGAAGAGCCAGAAACATATTTATGACACACAGAAAAAGGCATGTTCACCTCAATGGAAGAAAACAAATTGATTAAATGGGGACATATTGACCTGTGTCACTCAGGTTAATGCATTAAATACACGATGATGCATCATATTCTGATACAAAGCGATTACAAGGTTCCTGTCAAAGGTTACGCCAAGAAGCTAAGCAATTAAAACTATGCCTTAAGCTATATTCAGCAACGTAACGGCTGAAGGGAAGTAACTCCTGTCATTCGATTGTTTCAAGATACTCTCTGCTTAAGGGGTACGAGGTAAATAAGGCTGGCTTGAAGAAATGGGAACAAAACTACATGTGCTGGTAAAGGCCATATCGGAACATCCGTCAACTCTTTCCGTACCAGTAGGGACGTGGATGAAAAGTGTCAATATTACACCAAAACCTGTACTGATGACGTCATCATATCAATACAAGACTTGCCTTTAGACATATATAATGAACACATGCGAGTTACCTCCCGTGACTTTTTCTGCAACCGTAAGACAGCATTTAAAAACTTTGATATTGATTATCAGAGTTATTTCCCCTTATTGCAAAAAGAAACATGAAGCAGAGTTGAAATGTTTGAATAATGACCATGAACAATTAATTTTATATTTCTGGCTGACCTGTGACTTAAGTTCATGTGTTCATTGACTGTTATGGCTTAGTATGGGGCTCGTCGGGTTTGTAAACAAATCAGCGGAGCGAGTGTACTTCATGGGGTAGTCTAATCAAGATGGTGACAGGTGACAAAGTATAACAGTTATAACACTGAAACCTTTATTCAGTAACAATTTCAGATTCCTTGAGCTAACACTTAGTATGATATTTGCTGTGATTTGTAATGAATCGTAATGAATCGCTTTTTCTAGCTTGATATGGATTCCTAATTTTCTTTGCCATTCATAGTTTGAAATACAAACCCTTGTAGCACATTTGCCATCATCAATGTAGTACCTACCGTTAAATAAACACACACGTTTTCTCATGCTATAAAAATAGACAGTAATTGTCCAATTCTAAAGATGGTGAATAAAGTTTAAAATGCCTGATATTAAACATATTTGTTTTTTTAACAAAACACACCATACAGATACAATCCATAATCAAATTCCTCCTTGTCGCAGACAGACACTGGGGGTCATTTTGTAACCACCAATCACCATTTAGCTCTTCAGCGCAAACTACAACTTTGGGGTAAACCAGCCATCATTATCTTACCGGAACAGGAAGTCACGAGGCAGGGCTCGACTTGTGGTTGTGGTTGTTCTGTGTTTGCCTTTGTTTGTGGACAGTGGTGATTTCCTTAACCAATTTGGCTGGCACGCCGTTATACGAGCGACATCAATACAGCGTTACACCCCAATCATAAAAACAAACTATTTAATTAATGGCATCTGTAGGCACTGCTACCATACAATTAAGTCAGAGCAATCATGAAGCTGATGGTTGATTTGCTCTGCAACCATACATCCGATTGTCGTATCAACCTTGAAATTGACGGTTGATTTGCCCTGTAACCATACATTTTATTGTCGTATCAATCATGAATTAGATAGTTGATTTACTCTATAACCGTGTATTTTATAGTCGTATCCACCATGAGCTTGATGGTTGATTTATTACTCAGTAACCATACATTTTATTGTCGTATCCACCAGAAAATTGATGGTTGATTTACTCCGTAACCGTACATTTTATTGTCGTATCAACGATGAAGTTGATTTGCCCTGTAACCAAGCATTTTATTTTCCTATCAACCATGAACTTGATGGTTGATTTACTGTGTAAACATGCATTTTATTTTCGTTTCAACCATGGATGTGATGGTTGGTTTTCCCTGTAACCATGCCTTTTATTGGCGTATCAACCATGACGTTGATGGTTGATTTGCCCTGTGACCATGTATTTTATTGTTTTATCAACCTTGAAATTGATTGTTGATTTACTCTGCAACCATATATTTTATTGTACTATCAATTATGACATTAAAGATTGATTTACTACGCAGACATATATTTTATTGTATCAACCATGAAGTTGGTGTTTCATTTTCTCTGTAACCATGCATTTTATTGTCTTATCAACCATGAAGTTGATGGTTGATTTGCTCTATAACCATTCATTTTATTGTCGTATCAACCATGAAGCTGATGATTGATTCATAACCATGCATTTTATTGTCGTATCAACCATGGCGTTGATGGTTGATTTGCCTTGCAACCATGTATTTTTATTATCGAATCAACAATGCAGTTGATGGTTGATTTGCCATGCAACCGTGTATTTTATTGTTGTATCAACCATGATCGAAGTTGATGGTTGATTTGCCTATAACCATGCATTTTATTGTCGTGTCAACCATGAAGTTGATGGTTGATTTGCCCTATAACCATGCATTTTATTGTCGTATCAACCATGAAGTTGATGGTTGATTTGCCCTATAACCATGCATTTTATTCTCGTATCAACTATGAAGCTGATGATTGATTGACTCTGTAACCATGCGTTTTATTGTCGTATTAACCATGAGGTTGATGGTTTATTTGCCCAGTAACCATGCATTTTATTGTTGTATCAACTATGCATGACATTGATAGTTGATTTGCTCTGTAATAAAAATTCTATTTTCGTGTAAAACCTTGAAATTGATTGTTGATTTACTCTGCAACCATATATTTCATTGCTCTATCAACCATGACATTAAAGATTGATTTGCTCCTTAGACATACATTTCATTGTCGTATCAACCTTGAAATTGATGACGCAGTCAGTCAGTCCGTCAGATAACAAAACCAACCAACTAGCCAGCCAGCCAGCCAGTAAATCAATTAATCAATCAATAAATGAACCAATCAATCAATCAATATGTAAAACAATATGTAAAACAATAAAGCAAACAAGTAAGCAAGCAAGCAATAAATCAAAGTAAGTAAGTAAGTTAGTAAGAAGCAAGTATGTAAATATAGCTAATTATACACGACAAGCGATCCGTCAAGGCATACCAGTTGAAGACTTAACATACAGTCGGAAAATCTGTCAAGAGGTTAACATAACGTGAGCTGCGTGGGGTTGGAAAGTTTTCTATTGGCCTGGTGCTCTCAGACCCAGAGAGCGTCATGAAGCCGATCAGTCTGTGAAGTCCTGGGGTTGTGCCGTATTTGTCCTGTCTTGTCTTTGCTTGTTGCCAGTTCCATCGAGGGTGGTTTCTTCGCCTGTTGGGCTTACATGCCGTCATGTGATTGAAATAACCTTAAGGTCTTGCTCGATTTTCAGAACACCTGTTGTGTTTAGTCTATTTTTCAGACGAATATAAGTCTGTACCATATATATGTATATATT